>BMAC01000711.1:452154-466089 GCA_014905375.1 Phtheirospermum japonicum
ATACTTATTGTTGTCCAAACGACGTTCTCGAGGACAGGATAATCTTGTTGATATAAACAAAACACCAACTTGATCTTCTCGCCGGGAAGATGGGCWGTAATTTTGCTTATTTTGCTTCAATGTATGCAAACAATTCGCAGTGGACCACAAATWAATACATCAATAAAATTTGATGAAATAAAAATAAAATAATATTTTTAAATAAATAAAATAATATAAACTATTTATTTAAGAAGAAATAAAAAAAAACGCTCACATAGTTGATGTGACAGCTACATTCTCGTAGTAAATTCCATCCGCATTTTCCAAACACAGAATGAATCCCTAAATTTGGGGATAAACAAATCTGTGGAAAAAAAAATCTCAAATATAAATGTCATTAAAATTATAATAATTAATAAAGACTTCTTAAAATAGTTTTTCAATAAATAAGACAAATACATAAAAAATAATAGATTAAAACAATTATAATTAAATATTACTTTACTTATGACTAATAAAATATTTTTGTAAAATATAAAGTAATGTGTTAGTTAGTAAATAAGATATATTTTACAATATAAAAAGATAAAAATAATTTTTCCGAATAATATATGAGCTATTTTAACTTATTAGGCAGAGTTACAAAACCAATGACTATTCCTAATTTCGTGATTGAATCAATTCCATCAGACGATAAGTATTATATTAACTTGAAAGGTTCGTTACAAATGAACTCAACTGACATCTACCCTAAATCGAAATTTTTGTTTGGGACAGGGCCTACCTTGACATCTTGGAGGACCGAGGCAAAAGATAAAAACGAGGCCCTTTAATATTTTTTATGATTTTTTCTCCTTTTCTTGCAACCAAATTCATTTATTTTGTGATGATATAATTATCAACGTAAACTCTTTAAAAAAAAGGAAAATCAAATAACAATAAATCAACATAGAATCCAGGGACGAATTAACTAACAAAGTAATTAATAAAAAACTAATAAAATTTAGAATATTTCTTTTGTAATAGATTTTGTATACTTTTAGTGTTTTCTTTTAGTATATTTTATTATAGGTGTGTAATCTTTTATATTTACTCATAGACAATTTAGTTCTCGCCACTGATTTGGGAATAATAAATGATAAAAATAATATATATATATATATATATATATATATATATATATATATATACTTAGTGTGAAACCCGCGATTTTCGCGGGCAAATATAAAAAATATTTAAAAAATGAAATTTATCAAAAAAAAATTAAGAATGTAAATTGTTATATCAAAAGAAAAAAAATATTGTTCTTGAACTTTCTTATACTACATTAGTTGTTTTGTTTATAATGATATCATTTTCGTCGCAACAAAGAATTTACAACCCTTTATGCTCTTAACTATCACTATTGTGAAATAAAGATAACTTGTGCATTATACGCGAGTTTTATAATGACACTTTTGAAAGGTTTTTGATAACTATAAAAATAAAGTAAAAAATCTAAAAGTATGATTGTATTTTAAATTTATGTGGCGTCTCGTTCCAATATAAAAATCATTCAAGTTCTGGTGTATTTCTATTTACATTACATTATTTTCACAAGAAATAATATTTGAGTGCATTTATACATGCAATCAACGAGATTAGTTGTTAAATATAGCACATTTACCCTTAATGTGACGTTCAAACCCGAAAAAAAACGAAATAGTGAAAATATTAAGGACCCCTTGGGGGTATATCAAATATATATTTTATAATGTTATCTTATTCATTCGAGGGATGAAAAATATGATTAAGACCGAAATTCTTGTATATTCTGAAATTATGAGGAATGTTGTAAATTCTTGCAAATTATGAATGTTTCACCCAGAAAATATGACAACGCCTGAACCTTGCGCTTTTCCCGACCTGCACACACAAACACGTCAGAAAAAGACCACCGGAGGTTGATTAACATGAAAATGTCTAGATTATTATTGGTATTTTAGTTTATTTTTCTTATTGTTTTCGGTATAAGTTGGATAGATTGAGCATATTTTCGCATTTTCTTATCTCCAACTTATTTTATCGTAATTTAATCATAATTAATTAATTTTATATTTATTTTAGGTATTTTGAGTTTGTATTTAGTCAAGGATGGGCAAACGAGTAGAGTTTCAGCGAAAACGGGCCGCGATTTGAAGAATTTGAAGCTGCTGACTTTCTATAACGATTTTCCATCTGAAACCGTTATAGTATCCTGCCGACCAGACCTGCCGAGCACTGCCGACCAAGCCTGCCGAGCGCTGCGCACACCTGCCAACCGCGCCTGCGTCAGTCTGCCCGCGTCGACCAGTTTACGTCGGTCGACAAAATAACCGTTATAGAATCCCTGATCGACGCATCTGCCCACGAACTCTCTATAGCGTCGATCCTAAACGCGTCGATCGATGCCCGGTCGATGCGACTGCCCAGAAAATACGTTTTTAAGGGTTTCTTGCTACCCAAGACTTCCCACAACTATAAATACCCTATGTATTTTGTTTTTTTACACACAATATCATATTTCTAGGGTTTTAAGGCCTCTCGGGGGCTGAAAACCCCAACGAGTGCCCTTCAATTTCTTAGTTTCTCTTAATAATTCTTAGATTTAAATTCTTAGACTTTAGATTAATTTAGATTCAAGATTTCGTCGTGGAACGCTGTAATTTTCTTCGTTTAATTAGTAAGTATTTATCTCTTATGCTCTTTAATTTAGTTCACATGCTTTCAATTAGTTTAATTAAATCTCTTATAATAGTTATTATTTCCATGACGAATTGTGATTATGATTGTGTTGGGATTGTGATGTTGAGATTGATGATTATTGGTAGCTAGATATAATGGGTCTAGAGCCTAGATTCGTTGTAAACCATCAATTGGGTTTTCCCAAGAGGTTGTGGAGACGAATCAAAACTCTAGAACCCTAGTTTTCTTAAATTATTTTAAAAGTCTTTTAATTGATTTAAATGAATTCTAGATTTAATTTCTCTTATTAGATAATTTAAAATTAGTTTTAAATAATTAATTCTTAGTTTAAATAATCTTAGACTTAATTAATTAGTTCATAGCTTAAGTAATCTTTAGATTTAATTTATTGCTCTTAGTTTAATTAATTTTAGTTCTTAAACTCTCAAACAAAACCTCCCTTGTCCGCGTGTTTAGATTATATTCTTATTCGTTAAATCAAATACAAAATGAAATTCCGAATCTAGCTTTCCTTTGAGATCGACACGAGTCAACTTACCCACCTACAAGTGATCCCGTACTCTTGCGTGCGAGCTTTTTAAAATCGACAACTTTAAATAAAAATAGGTGCAAAAAGTTCGAATCAAAATTTTGGCGTCGTTGCTGGGGAAAGCGAAGTAGGTCGTGAATTTTGTGTTTGCCCTTCGTGATCTCTATTTTTATTTGTTTCGTTTATATTTAATATTTTATTTTGAGTTTTTCTTTTTATCTGGTACATTTAATCTTGTGCGTTGAGTATTGTGTATGCAAGGTACATCTCTTGAAGCCTCGATTCAGCGTCCGTAATAAATTAAAATAATAATAATAAAAAAAAGAAGAGATGTCGAGAAGTCGTGGATTTCAATCAACAGTCGAACAATGGTATGACAATCCATTCGATTTTCATGTTCCTGGACCGGCCATTCCAATAAGCCCTTCGATGAGAGAATACGAGGTAGAAGATTTTTACTACAAGAGATTGCCGGAGTTTCATGAGCATCCGAGCGGGGATCCAGTGAAGTTCATCCAAGAATACGAAGACGTCACCCGGACTTTTCCTCTCCTCGGCCTTACATGAGAGCAAATTAGGAGGCGGCACTTTCTATTGCAACTAAATGGTAAAGCATGGCGATGTTGATAAAGTTGGAGCCCGATTCCTTGCCATCGTGGGAGGACATGTATGAATGTTTCATGGAGAAATTCTATACACCTAGATGGCACCAATGCTACTCGAGCCAAGACGACGTTCCGTATGCCCCACACGTTTATAATGACGAGTCTTATGCTTCTTACAAACAACTTCCATACTATCCTAGCTGTGTAGATTACGAGCAAGACAATCAATTTTTGGCGCAGCAAAAGGATCAAGAAGCTGAGACCATGAGTTTTCAAGACGAACTCGAAGATGACCCTTGTGAGTCTGTGAATCGAGTTTATGAGTCTATGAAACAAAGTATAGCGAATATGGAGAAGTCGTGTGCCCAAATAATGGCTTCTTTGGAGAAATTGTCGAACGAGGGGGATGCGGTACCGATTCTTGATGTTGTGGAGTCCATCGTAGAGGTAGAGAATCCGAGCCCGACTACTTGTTTAGAGGAGGAATGCAACGATGAAGTTATGGAAGATTTGGATGAATTTGTTTCTCTTGTGCATGTTGATGTCGTGTTAAGTGATGGTGTAAGGATATTGCCGTTGGAGAACTTAGAGATTGACGTAGTAGTGGACTTGCTTGAGTTTTACATGAAAGAAGACGACGTGGTGCCGATTTTGGAAGATGAGCCCCACGTCATGCCGATAGAGATTCCAGTGGTTGCTGCGAATTCAAGTTTGATTGAGGATGATATAGGGGATGAGCCGATTCTCGAAGATGAATTTACTCCTCTTTATTTGGATGCTTTAGACGTCGAGGACAACGACAAATTTTTAAAATGGTCGGCGGCAATTTTAGGGATAAATTTGAACGACATTACTGTGGACGATGTCAATTTTGATGAAGTGTTGGAGAAGAAATTTATGGAGCCTCTTGTTATGCCACCCGAGCCATTAATGGATTTTAATTTTGAAGTGGTGGATGATTTAATCGAGGAGGATGTGAAGGCCGAGTCTATTTTTGATCCACCTGATGCTTTGATCGATTTTGAGATGGAGATGGTTGACGAGATAATTGAGAAGAATACCCTTTCTTTATTCCTGAATTTAAATATTTTTCAAACTATTGAGGGGGATGTCACCAAAACGAAGGAGAATGGATTGGAGGATTATAATTTCTTGTGTTCGACGAATTTCCTCATATTTTCAAAGGTTGTGGATCACTATGTGCCCCACATTGTTTTTAATATATTTGCGGTGATAGATTATTCGCTTTTTCGACCACCGAAGCGAATTGGAGTTTTAGTTCTGCGAATTGCTTACCATGCGCGCCTTGGAAAATTACATTGCATATGCTTACTTTTGGAGAATACTAAGACGTGGCACGATCATCACCTTTTCTTAGATCCGGGATAGCAACGTTCGTAGAAGTCGTCGAGCTTTCGACGTTAAACAAGCGCTTCTTGGGAGGCAACCCAAGCTATTTTTTTCTATCCTTTGTATTTCTTTTTAATTTATTTTTCTTTTTCTATTTTACATTTGTGTTATGTTTCTGAAACAGGAAGAGGTATTCTTGAGGAGAGATTATTCATTAAAACGAAGAAATCAAAATGGTCGATGGTTCACGGATCGCGTCGATAGACGCCAGCACCGACGCAGCGTCGATGCCCGCCACCGCCCGTGTCGACCGACGCCCAGCCCATCTCAGCTTGCGTGTTTGAGCGGAATTCTCTTTGACCCAACAATGTTCCCGCCTACAATAACTGCTTCCGCAGGTTTTAGGATTTTATTCAAGACATTTTCATTCACGAGAGTCAAGACGAAAGATGATTGCACAAGCACTTTTTGGAGCCGCTCGACTATTTAATTTTCAGGGAAGTTTTCTTATTCCCTTTCTCCCTTGCTTTTATTTTCTTATACTCATTTATGGCAATCAGGGGATTGCCAAGTTTTTAGAGAGGGGAGATGGTTGAGTATCATTTATATTTGAAATTTGTGCAATTTGAAAATTTTTATGTGATTGATCACTATTTCTGCGCTGAATTGTGTTTGTCCGGCTTGCCTGTCGAAGTTAACTAAGTTTGATTTGATGTTCTTGTCTTTGAGCGTGTATAGGTGCATAAAATTTTTCAAAATTATTGTTTATATATTGTAAAATGGTACTTTGACGCAAACGATTTCGCAGAACCTTAAAAGCAGCGTCAATTCAAAACTTTTTCATGCAAGAAGCCAGTGAGTAGCCTGAGTGATTATCATCTTTGCATGTACTTGAATGAGTTTTGATTTGAGATCTCTTTGAAACCGCTGTGTGTAGTTGACTTTGAAAATGAGGTTAAGGCACAGAAAAAACCCTATTTTCGGCCATATCCATATATTTTTAGCCACTATAAATTCCGAATGAGCCAATCATAACCAAATAATCCATGCCTATAGCCATGTGTGTTTTGAGTCAACCCCTACAACCCATTAAAAGTGTGGGGTAGGAGTTCGTTATTTTTATTGGTTATTAGAGTTTTGGAATTTTTATTACGAATTTATGATTTTATGAATTTTTGTAATAAAAGACCACCATCCGAAAAAGAAAAAAAAATGACCCCATAAAAAAGAATAAAAAGGGGATAAAATAAAAAAGAAAAAAAAATAAGAAAAAGAAGGATGGTGAGTCTAGTTAAACTGTGTTATTCATTGTCTACGCGCTAATAAATGCTTGAGTTGATTATTGTTTATTTTATGAAGCCTAATATTTAAAGGCATGAGTTGTATAGAAGCATATAATAAGCTTCAATTGTATTTAAGTGGTTTGAGCTTCAAGTCGGTTTTACGGTTTACGAGTTGAGAAATAGTCTAAATTTGAAGGCTACTTTATGAATGTTTAGTGAGGTTTTTCTTTTGAACGAGGTAAAGCGCTTTGCTTCATGATTAGAATAGGTTGAGTGAGTTATTTAGTCACACAACTTATATATTCCATACCCGTCCAAAGAGCCTTACATTACAACCCGAAAAGACCTTTTCCAATTCTTTGTTAGCAACACACTTAATTCGCGATTGAAAAGAGATTGATTTTCCGTTCTTGTTTATTGTGCTTGTATTTGAATGATTTGAGCGTATACACGTTCCATGCAGAAAATACTTGAGTGCTTTGAGCGAACACCCATATATATCTCCCTTTTGAGAGGATGCACGGATTTTGATTTTTGAGCGACAATGTAATAAGGGTTGAGTGTTTGAAATTGCGTGACTTGTATCTATATTTTCAAAATTAATTATGTAGCACGACACAACTCATTGCTTGATCATATTTTCATTCTTGTTATACTTTGAAATTATCGTTCGTTCGAGGACGAACAAACCAATAAAGCGTGGGGTAGTTGATTAGCATGAAAATGTCTGGATTTTTATTGGTATTTTAGTTTATTTTTCTTATTGTTTTCGGTATAAGTTGGATAGATTGAGCATATTTTCGTATTTTCTTATCTCCAATTTATAAATACCCTATGTATTTCATTTTTTTACACACAATATCATATTTCTAGGGTTTTAAGGCCTCTTAGGGGCTGACAACCCCAACGAGTGCCCTTCAATTTCTTAGTTTCTCTTAATAATTCTTAGCTTTAAATTCTTAGACTTTAGATTAATTTAAATTCAAGATTTTGTCGTGGAACGCTGCAATTTTCTTCGTTTAATTAGTAAGTATTTATCTCTTATGCTCTTTAATTTAGTTCATATGCTTTCAATTAGTTTAATTAAATCTCTTATAATAATTATTATTTCCATGACGAATTGTGATTATGATTGTGTTGGGATTGTGATGTTGAGATTGATGATTATTGGTAGCTAGATATAATGGGTCTAGAGCCTAGATTCGTTGTGAACCATCAATTAGGTTTTCCCAAGAGGTTGTGGAGACGAATCAAAGCTCTAGAACCCTAGTTTTCTTAAATTATTTTAAAAGTCTTTTAATTAATTTAAATGAATTCTAGATTTAATTTCTCTTAGATAATTTAATCTTAGTTTTAAATAATTAATTCTTAGTTTAAATAATCTTAGACTTAATTAATTAGTTCATAGCTTAAGTAATCTTTAGATTTAATTTATTGCTCTTAGTTTAATTAATTTTAGTTCTTAAACTCTCAAACAAAACCTCCCTTGTCCGCGTGTTTATATTATATTCTTATTCGTTAAATCAAACACAAAATGAACTTTCGAATCTAGCTTTCCTTTGAGATCGACACGAGTCAACTTACCCACCTACAAGTGATCCCGTACTCTTGCGGGCGAGCTTTTTAAAATTGACAACTTTAAATAAAAATAGGTGCAAAAAGTTCGAATCAGAGGTTTTCCGGTGGAAACCTCTCCGATGCTTAAGTCAAAAAGCGTATAGAGTGTTTCTGATGAACAAAAGCAAGGAATGCACAAGGAATGACCTATCATATCTCAGCCTTGGGGTTGAGGTATTTATAGTTTTCCTCAGTGGGGACCCCTTCTGGGATCTCAGAAACAATGGCCGCGAATCAGGGGCCGTTTAAGCAACAAATTCTGACAGGTGGTCCCCCTTGTCCCCTTAGTGGAGGTCAGGATGCCAGGTCTGCCCTGATCCTGCTTTCCCTTTCTATTCCAGGTCAGGACATCAAGCCTGCCTTGATGCAATTCTCTAAGGGTTTTTTCATAGGAAACCCTTACCAGGTCAGGATAATTCTTGAGCCGTGGTAATCCTCTCTTCAACATTTGCTCTGTCTCTAAGGAGACTAGGTCAGACCTTGCCTAGGATTGAGCCGGCCTGACTTCCTTTCTTTTCCCTGGGTTATCTCAAACCAGATCTACCCCAATTCGGGTCTGACCTGTTTATGCCACATCAACTCCTCCCCCCGAAATAGTTGGGGTAGAGCTGTAAAACTCCAAAACCTTTTGAAATAAATGTGGTCCCACATTTTTCGTGTTTCTCGTACTCGCACGAATCCCTAAAAATCTGTCTGACGGTCAGGCCTAATCATTGGCATTAGTGGTGTCGGCCCATATCCCAAAACTGTTGCCATACCCACGCGTCATTCCAAGTACTGTACTTCTGACAAGTCAGCGGCGTGTGACCTACCCTAGGACAGTTGCCGTTCCAGCTCACTGCCTAGGGTACTGTTCATCTGCCACGCATTAAATGCGGGAATCCCATCAAATCCCGCTTTTTCCTCGATTTTCATTTTTTAAATTTATCCACTTACCTTTTATTCCCGCTGGACTCTCTCTCTCTCTCTCACTTTCACATTTTCACTTTGGCAAAAACTCTCAAGCTTCTCCTCCTCTCTAATACTCCGGCAAGTTCCAGATTCAAATTTTCTGGCTACCCTTATAAACCAGGTACCTTCTCCATCCTTTCTCTTTAAATTTCCGATGTCATCATCTTCTTCCCTTCCCGACGCTCCTCCGCTGATGACGGTAACCTCCTTATCTCCGCCGTTGTATCCTTCCGTGGCCACGATGGCCGCTTCTTCTTCTTCAGGGGGGCTAGAGTATCCTCCGCCGATCCTCGATCATCCAAAAGTCACCTCCATGCTTAGTGACAGATCTATCGAAGCGTTGTGCCATAAATATAAGTTCCCCAAACAATTCGATTTTTACAATCCTCCGGCGGGCATTCTGGTGTGTCAAGAGCCGGCCGGCTGGTTGACTTTCTATGTCAACCAGTTTCAGGCGGGTTTGCGCCTTCTGGTGAACCCCCTGATGCTTGAAATTACCGCTATGTACAAAATTCCAGTCTTTCAATTTACCCCCAACTCTTTTAGGATCATAGTGTGCTATAATTTGGCCATGCGGTATGCTGGTTTAGATCCCACAGCTCAAACTCTCTACCAGCTCTACCAGGCCAAGAGATCTTACCCTGGCTGCTTCTACCTCAGCGCCGGACCAGTTGTTCATTTCCTGCACGGGCTCCCTTCCTCAAACAAAGCTTGGAGGAAAAAATTCTTTTTCATCCATTATGGAGGGGACTGGGGTTCTGACTCTGAGCCCATTGATAAGTTACCCTCTTATCGCCATCTAGCTGCCGCAGATAGATCTCCTCGTCTGCAAAAAATCATCTCTACCCTTAACGGGAATCCCCTTCATGTGACCGACCTCCTTCTTCCTTTCGTCCTAGATTTTTTTAATGAGCGGCTAGAAACGGATCCCTTAACCCGAGAGTTCGGTAAAATTATTTTCATTCTGGTTTGACTCTCTGTATTTTACTTTTCTTAAATCTTAAATTTTTCTCCTTTTCTCTTATCATAAAGGATGATGCATGCGCCAGATGATTGCTGCCGCCACAGAGGAGGCTCCAGAAATAGCCGCCCAAGAAGTGGGTCCTTCGACATCCATCCCAGTCCAGAGTTCCGTTCCTTCCCACAGACGGCGCCAATTGTTTCACCCAGAAGATATGACAACACCTGAACCTTGCGCTTTTCCCGACCTGCACACAAAAACACGTCAGAAAAGGACCACCGGAGGTTTTCCGGTGGAAACCTCTCCGATGCTTAAGTCAGAAAGCGTATAGAGTGTTTCTGATGAACAAAAGCAAGGAATGCACAATGAATGACCTACCATATCTCAGCCTTAGGGCTGAGATATTTATGGTTTTTCTCAGTGGGGACCCCTTCCGGGATTTCAGAAACAAAGGCCGCGAATTAGGGACCGTTTAAGCAACAAATTCTGACAGGTGGTCCCCTCAGGATGCCAGGTCTGCCCTGATCCTGCTTTCCCTTTCTATTCCAGGTCAGGACATCAAGCCTGCCTTGATGCAATTTTCTAAGGGTTTTTTCATAGGAAACCCTTACCAGGTCAGGATAATTCCTGAGCCGTGGTAATCCTCTCTCCAACATCTACTTTGTCTCTAAGGAGACCAGGTCAGACCTTGCTTAGGATTGAGCCGGCCTGACTTCCTTTCTTTTCCCTGAGTTATCTCAAACCAGATCTACCCCAATTCGAGTCTGACCTATTTATGCCACATCAATGAAATTCTTGTAAATTTCAAAAGTATAATTAAGATCGAAATATTATGTCGTTCTAAGAATATATATATGCAGTTTAACCCTATGAGGATTATATTTTTTGATTTTATGAATTAGTATATATTTGGTATGAATAATTTTAGTTTAAGTATATAAATTATTAATACGAGGAATAACTACGAAACAAGTATGTGAGAATTTTATTCTTACCAATTATATATTTAGTAAAAATAATTAATTAGGTAAAACCTCAGGCAATTAACCCCTTTACCCTCCGTAATATTGTGTTGCATTCTATAAATTCTGTTTCCTGGTTTTACCCCTTTTGAAAAACTGTCGTTTATATAATGTTCGTGTCTCATTTATACCCAATTTTATGCTAGCATATTAAACTAATCAAAGCCATAAAATAAGAACTAATGTGATATGCAGATACAGTACCATTATTTATCAAGTCTAACATGCTGATTCTATAAACAAAACAAAAAACTTGCGTCATCACGTGTTTGGTATGAAACATAATTTTCTCATTTCTAAAATGATGACTGCTTCAATAAAAAATAGCTAAAATCACCAAATTTTCACACACACACAGCTAGCATATTAAACTAATCAAAGCCATAAAATAAGAACTAATGTGATATGCAGATACAGTACCATTATTTATCAAGTCTAACATGCTGATTCTATAAACAAAACAAAAAAACTTGCGTCATCACGTGTTTGGTATGAAAACATAATTTTCTCATTTCTAAAATGATGACTGCTTCAATAAAAAATAGCTAAAATCACCAAATTTTCACACACACACACACACACACACACACACACACACACACATATATATATATATATATATATATATATATATATATATATATATATATATATATATATTAAAAGGAGAGATGTGGAGAGATAAAAAAAGATGAGTAGGAGAGGGAAAAAAATGCCACATAGAATTATTTTCTTTTTTTAGTTATATAGGATTTTTTTAAACATAATTATGATAGATACTTTATTAAATATTAATGGTTATTTGGTTTTTTTTTTAATTAAAAAGTCAAATATGATTAGTTTCCCCTTTTAATTATGTAGGGATCTTCTTAACATAATTAGGATAGATACTCTAATTAACATTAAAAAAATAAGAATTAATATTATATATATATATATATATATTACTTATATATTATTTTAATTTTTTTTTGAGTTTTTTTATTACTTTTTTCATTATATTTTTTCATTGCGAGTCCAACAATATCAAATTTGTCATTTCTTCTTAAAAATAATTTGAGAACTTTATTTAATTAAATTGTACAAAAATACAAAATACAATATAATTTGATATTATTTCTTATTGGCTATCAACATGTTATTTATAAAATATTATTATAATTTTTGAAATTGATCTCATAAAATAATGTGTTTTGTTATTATCTCAAAAAATGCGAAAAATAATACAAGTGCAAACCCAACACCAAGTGGAATGAACACTATGATATCAACTACAATAAATTTGGAAAAATATCAACTAATTCCAAAACAAAAAAGGGGAAGGCCGCCTTTGAAAATAAATGTTGCTTAAACACAGTAAATTTTTAAAAGCATTCATGTCATACTTAAGGTCATGCATTTATATTTTAGATATTAATCGCTTTCAATATCATTGTAATATTTATATTTAATTTAATACTTATACAATCATTTTCTCATTGTGCGGAGGAAAGAAATTATCTTCACACAAAATTGTAGCAGAACTACAATCAATGCTGAACAGTAAAAATAATAAAAATACCATGTAAGAGAGAAAAAATTCAAGTTAGGATTATTTTGTTTTTGTAATTATATAGAAATTTACTTAATATAATTATGATAGATACCCTAATTAATATTAAAAATAAACAAGATCACACACACCACACACACAACACACACACACAACACACACACACACATATATATATACTTATATAATATATATTAATTACTTTTATTTTAGTTTTTATTGTGAGGGTTTTTTTATTATTTTATTTTATATTTTTGTTATATTTTTTTTGTGAGTCCAATAATATTAAATTTTTCACTTTTCTCAAAAGTAATTTGACCACTTTTTAAAATTAAAGTATATAAAAATGAGAGAGAAAAAAAAAGATGAGTAGGAAAGAAAAAAAATATCACGTAGGATTATTTTCTTTTTTTAGTTATGTAGGAATTTTCTTTACATAATTATGATATATACATAATTAATATTAATGATGATTTGCTTTCTTTTTTTAATTAAAAGCCACCTATGATTAGTTTTCTCTTTTAATTATGTAGGAATCTTCTTAACATAATCAGGATAGATACTCGAATTAACATTAAAAAAATAAAAATTAATATTATAAATATATATATAATATAATCACTTATATGTTATTTTTATTTCGAGTTTTTTTTTTACGTTTTTCGTTTTTTTTATTCCGAGTCCAACAATATCAAATTTGTCATTTTTTCTCAAAAATAATTTGATCACTTTATTTAATTAAATTGTACAAAAATGCACAATACAATATAATTTGATGTTATTTTTATTGGCTATCAACATGTTGTTTATAAAATATTATTACGATTCAACACTTTTTTATTTGAATTGATCTAATAATGTATTTTATTATTATTTCAAGAATCGAGTAAAACAATACAAGTGCAAACCCAACACTAAGTGAAATGAACACTATGACATCAATTACAATAGATTTGAAAAAAGATCAACTAATTCCAAAACAAAGAAAGGGGAAGGTCGCCTTTGAAAGCAAATGTTGCTAAACACAATAATTCTGAAAGCATTCATGTTATACTTAATTTCGATTGAAGTTCAAAATCGAGTTTATTCTGTTAGGGATGCATTTATATTTTTCATACTAATCGCTTCAACATCATTTTAATATTTATATTTAATTTAATACTTATACTATCATATGCTCATTGTGCGGAGGAAAACAATTATCTTCACACAAAATTGTAGCAAACCTACAATCCATGCTGGACAGTGAAAATAATTAAAAAAAAAACATGTAAGAGAGAAAAAGGTCACGTAGGATTATTTTTCTTTTTTAAATTATGTAGGAATTTACTTAATATAGATACCCTAATTAATATTAAA
>BMAC01000711.1:478006-524785 GCA_014905375.1 Phtheirospermum japonicum
ATATATATATGTATGTATGCATATATACGTATATTGTATATTTTATTTTGGTTTTTATTGTGAGTCCAACAATATTAAATTTGTCACTTTTTTTCAAAAATTATTTGACAACTTTTTAATTAAAATATGCAAAATTGCACAATGCAATACAATGTAGTATTTATTTTATTGGCTATCAACATGTTATTTATCAAATATTATTACGATTCAATACTTTTGATTTGAATCGATTTCAGAGGACGATTTCTACAACTGTTAAATCTAATATATGTAGGATTTTTCTTTTATGATACCCTGATTAATATTTAAAAAAATAATAAGATCATTTGAATATATATATATATATATATATATATATATATATATATATATATATATATATATATATATATATATATGTATGTATGCATATATACGTATATTGTATATTTTATTTTGGTTTTTATTGTGAGTCCAACAATATTAAATTTGTCACTTTTTTTCAAAAATTATTTGACAACTTTTTAATTAAAATATGCAAAATTGCACAATGCAATACAATGTAGTATTTATTTTATTGGCTATCAACATGTTATTATCAAATATTATTACGATTCAATACTTTTGATTTGAATCGATTTCAGAGGACGATTTCTACAACTGTTAAATCTAATATTGGAATTGTTCTTAATGTAATATCTAACGACATAACTTCTCTTCTTCTTTTGAAAAGAAGAACTATGCATTCTATATTTAGAGTTCCCTTTAATATCCACCAAGATTTCGATCTTTAATGGTATTCCACTGCAAAATTAATGGTAGATGCGCATTTCATTATTTGGATGAAGTTCTAATGATGCATATACATCATTTTGAAACTCTGGAAAAAATATTGAAAGACGTGATGAGAACGCGAAATAATTATAAGATCCAGCTTTCACTTGTTAACAAAATAATAATTTTTGGTGGAAATTTTCATCAAATTTTGCCGGTTTTCTAAAAGACACTAGACCAAACATATTTCATATGGTGATAAAATCTTCTCATTTATGGGCTCATTACATAGTTTTGAAGTAGACAAAGAATGTGCTGCCGCAAAATCACAATTCAGATCACGATTGTATCAAGTTAAAGAAGTTTCTCAATTCGATAAATAGTATAGGAGATGGAATAGTTGGAGGACCAAACTATGGTATCGTTCAAATTGAAATCCAGATTATCTATTATTGAAAGATGATGGTGACCATGTTCCGTTAATTGTGGCCAACGCATATCCACAATTTAAAAAAGCTACTGAATTATTCGCTTATTTGGAGGGTCATGCTATTCTTTCCTCAACACTTGATGTCGTCGATTTGATTAATAAATATACGATATCATAAAATGATGGAGAATGTAAAGTATATCTTACCTCTGATAGTGCATGAAAATTCGATTCAAACATTGATATATTGTAAGACGTTCACTCACCAGAGTTTTCAAAACACCATTAAATATTATGAATTGACGAATTATGAGCTAAAACTAAAAATTAGAATTCCACTCATGTTGTTGAGAAATATTGATCATTCTCTTGTGTTGTGTAATGTTAGTTATTTAAAAACATGGTGATCATATTGTATAGGCTAATATTTCTCAAATAAGCAATGCGAGAAAATTGTTGTTCATCCCTAAAATGACTGTCACACCATCTAATCCGAGGTTGCCTTTCAAGCTCCAACGATGATAATTTCTTCTATTTGTGTCATATGCTATGATGATCAACAAAATTCAACGACAATCTCTCTCTCACATTGGACTTTTTATGAAGAGTTCAGTTTTCAGTCATGGCCAGTTGTATGTTGCTATATCAAGGGTGACCAATTGTAAGAGTTTAAAAATAGTGATCGACGATGATGAGAATAAACATAGTAACAAAACTACAAATGTTGTGTATAAGAAAATTTTTCATAATTTATAAAGTACATTTCATTTAATAACAATCCTTGTATGAACCAGGTTATATCATTTTCAATACTATTCGATCTTTAAATGATATATAAATAATTTATATATAGGGAGCGATTATATATATATATATAACTTAAGTATACATATATACAATTACTTATTTGAATATTTTAATACATTCAAACCAATTATTTTATTTTAGATCAAATAAAATAAAAAATTATCGTGCAACACACGGGTACAATACTAGTTGGAGTAAAGAGACTGCATTTCTCTTAATATGCGTTAATCTCAGTAACATATACTCCCTCAGGTAGCCTCTAAATGTCATTTTAAAGGCTAAATTTGTTATCGTTTTAGAACTTCTTACCACTTTCTTATTATTTTAACCCTACTTAAAAAAAATCAAGACAAATTGATCCTAATTAATAGAAACGAGTATTTAAATTTATAATTTTGAGTTTTAAACAAACGGGCCCTTAGGTATTGCAGTTTGCAGGTTGATATACTATAAATGTCCAGTTTTCTTCGGAGGGATTGTGATAATTCTGATTCATAATACATTATGCATCAGTATAAATATACAAAAAGGTGAGGAATGTATATGTAATGAGTAATGAATATTAAAGTATAAATTCATATTCATACTCATCTTTCATGGTGTATATTTATCATACATAATGGCAGTAAGATAATTGTGAGGAGAGCAAGGGGGATAGATTAATTAGGGATATTATTAATTGATTAAATATATATTAATCAAATTTGTAAGTTGTTTAATTATTAACATAAACTCTAAAAAAAAAATAAGAAAAAAAAAAGGAACGGAGGGAGTAAAAATCAACAGCACGAACTGAACGTATGATAGAAAGTTTGACCCTTTTTTTTCAAAATTAAAAAAAAAATTATCAAAGCAAACGAAAATATTAGGCATATGGTACATTGTACATATGTTAGAGACTCTAAATGGATAAAACTTAGGCTTTTCCTTACGCCCATATTTAAGTAGTTGAGATCGCTTCTTTAGAGCAAGCGATGTCTGTACATAATAAAAGGACCAATCAGGAAAAAAAAACATTTACACATGTTAGATACAAAGATTGGCAAGACAAAGATTTGAATTTGAAAGGGTAATTTGAGGAAATGATTCATATGACTCTAATAATATGATTTGAAATCCACCACAATTACTTTAAAAATAGCTCAAAATTTTAAAATCCATTAAGCAAATCAAATGGATTTGTTATTAAGGATTTTAAATACTTAGCTTTAAATCCTTCAATCCAAACAAAACCTAAGATTAACCTTTTGTCATGAACTTATGAGCTCAGAGAAGGTATCAGTATCAACAGTTAAGTGATTTAACAGTGCTAAAATATTATGCATGAATGAATCCAGCGAGCAAACTAAATTTGACCTTAAAAAAAACATTTTTGAAAAAATGAGAAGCATTTGCATAACTACAGATACAAGCTTTCAACTAAACTCAACCAAAAATCCAACATTATCCTCAAACATCGTAAAAATCGTATTTTTATGCGTCAATTACAAAAACACAAACATATATACCTGCTCAATGCCATGGTTGTCTTATTAATAGCAATACACCTCCATTGCGCAAAAGGGGTTCACATACCAATCACGAATTCAAAACAAAACAATAAAATATTATTCAAAAGAAGAAGCAAACCATAAGATCCAGGGGCGGATTCAGGATTCTTAGTTTGGGGAGGCCGCGTATTAAAAGACAAAAAAGATTTTGGTATAATGGTGAGAATCGGCTCATGTTATATCAAGGAATTTTTTTTTTATTACATTTTCAGTATTACGATAAATTAGAGAGGATATGAAAAAATAAAAGAGCTAAAGCGGGGTGAAGAAAAATAAGAAAAATATGTTTTTACTTGGTACCATTAATTTGTGAGAATATAGAAAGAAAGAAAGAAAAGGTGAGGAAAAAAGAGAGAAATGGGTGATATTTTCTTAGTTTTATATTGTTGTTTTTTATGGTAAATAATGAGAAGTAGCAAAATAAAAAAGAAAGAAAGATGGGTGATGTTTTTAATTCTATAATTTTGTTTTTAAGTTTAATTAATGAATAAAAAGAAAGGAAAATGAAGGATAAAGAATATATGAATTAGTGGATAAAAATAAAGAGAAGAGAATGAACTAAAAAGAAACAAATGAGAAAGAGGAAAATAATAGAAAGATAAAAAAATATAGAAGAACAAGAGATAAAGAGAAATAACAAATAAGGAAACTAAAAAGAAACAAATGATAAAGAGGAATATAAAAGAAAGATAAAAAATATAGAAAACCAAGAGATAAAAGAGAAAGAAAAAAGAAGGAAAAATGGGCAAAAGTAAGAGTAGAATCATGAACCATTTAAGAAGAGAATAAACACACAAACCACTAGACCAAATTACAAATTTGTAAATTTTAGGGAGCCAATACATATATAACTACAAATAACAAAAAAATTATAAATAATATTAGGATTTTGGAATTTTTTTTCAGGGGCCGTGGCCCCCTCAAGTAAAAGGCTAGATCCGCCCCTCATAAGATCCTATTTGTTGTCCCAGATGACCTCCTTGGCTTTGTCGTCCGGAAAATCGCCCATCACTATGACTTGACCCGCATAAAATATGGTCATCTGCCCAGTTTCCTTCTCGGATCTTGTACGATTGCAACCCACACAAAAACACACACAATATTATTATTAAAAACACACAAACATACACACCACATATTCAGAGCTCCATAATAATAATAATAATAATAATAATAATAATAATAATAAACTCCAAAGCTCAACATTGAGGGGCCTTCATAATAATCACCAGTAAGAACTCACATGGTTTTATAGCTTCTCAACTTATTCCTGCTCATGCCTGTCGACATTCCCAGCAGGGGCGAATATCTATACACAAAAAAACATCACGATTACAAAAGGCAAAAGGGATAATAATAATAATAATAATAATAATAATAATAATAATAATAATAATAATAATAATTATTATTATTATTATTATTATTATTATTATTATTATTATTATTATTGTTCAATGGGTCATTTTGTCATATGGCCGCATAACAGAAGTCTTTCTTTAGGCTGCGTAGCAACATATTTTGTAAATTACCTTATTCTTATGAAACATTCCAGTTCTCGTTTCCTATGGTGCAACAAATTTTCATTTAGAATAATCAAAACATAGAAAACTTATTGATAATCATTTAATCATTAATTCTCAACTCTCACTTTCCAACTGTTATATAGTTACTATTTATACTTCCCTATGGAAGTATATATCACTCCATGCTAATTATCCAAGTTAGATATTCGTTCGCTCTACAAAAAAGTTGATATTATTAGCTGCAAAAAAATAAATAAAAAAATCAATCATATCTGAGAGCTAATTGCCAAAACACATGAACAACAACAACAAAAAAAGCGCATTTTTGCAGAGATGCATTTTTATTTACTTTATTTTTGCAGTAGAAGGCAATCTTTTGGTTCTTAATTATATCTTATATATATATAAACATTAAAAAAAAGGTACTTTCCCAGGCAGAAAAAATGAACAAAAACACTGAAAAAAATTAGCTCTCAGATATACATGGGTATTTTGCACAAAAATAATAGGTATTGTTTATGATATAGTTATATTTATTGAAATGATATGCAGTCTTAAAATGGTATTGGTTATGACATGGTTGTATTTTGCACACAGATAATCTTACCTTAAGCAAATAATCAACCTTACTAAATGTCATTTCTGTTAGTGCAATATCAGCCACTATCCCATTTTTTTCATTTGTACTTTTGCTAGTTATAATAGATGAAGGATTAAGATCAAATTATGCCAAGCTCACATCCAACACATACTTAAAATTCCAAAAAARMATTCCAAACYAATGCAGAAAGAATTTGAAWCWCAAACRAATACGATAATRTTCTCTAAAGTAGTCAACCATAATGTATGTCTCATCAGTCCCAAATTAATAAAGCAATTCATATGAAAATAAAGAGACAAAAACAAACTTAAAAAGTGGAATTCAAAGTACCTGCACTCTGTTGTGGATTGATTACCACTACGAGTGCATAAACAATAATATCAGAACATGTTATTGAGGGAAAAAAGAAGAAGCAACTTTTAGATTTCACACATACATGATTATAGGTAAGTAAAAATCTAAATAAGAGCAAATTTGATATTCAATTACGTATTTTTGCTCTAAGAGAGTTGAAATACAGCTAAAATATGCAATAAATCGGGAAAAGATATTTATAATGCAAACTCATTTTTATTTTATTTTTAAAAGGGCATAAAATTAACAGACTCGCAATTATCATATATGATTAACGATTCAACAATAGAAAAAGGAACAGAAAGATTCAAACTTTATTAAAGACAATGATCCCCAAAGGAACTCAATTCAAATCTAAGTCAAAAATCATAAATATAAAGAAAAGTCAGTTGAAGATTAATTAAAAAAAAGTAATAAAAATAAATATCGTTAGTGATGATGGCATTGGTTTGGAGAGGCACTTTGAATTCCTCGTCCGCGAATTTTAGAACCGCCATGAATGGTGCTGCCACTGGTACGATAAATCTGTGTTTTTTATTTTTACAATTAAGAAGAAAAAATAAAATTGAAATCAATTATATCAGAAAAGAAATCGCAACTATTTGTTATTTTCTTTGTCTATGAAAGAAACCGGCCATTCTGCTAATAGATCTGTATAAAATAAACAGATCCGTATAAAACAACAAATCTGTATAAAATATAAGAAAAAATAGGGCAATTGAAAACAACAAATCTGTATAAAATATAAAATAAACAATCAACGGGCTTTATGTGGGCAGAAAAACTGAACAAAAACACTGAAAAAAAATAATTCAGGATTTATTTTCTTGAACGGTGAATGATCCATCAACGGGGAGTTAATTTTAAACAGAATTCAACCTCGCCAATTCGCCACCGGCATGTGAACCAAGGCAGAACAAACGCAGGCCGAAGTAGGGGAAAAGAACGAAATTGGAAAAAATATCTTACGCTTTGTTTGTTTTGTCGTCAAATCCAAATTGAAGAAACCCAATCAAAATAAAATAAGAATACATATAAAAGATGATGATTTGTGGAATGTATTCTACAAAACAATTTGCAGAAATTAGGGAAAACACAAAATGGAAAGTAATTCAGATTACCAATTATTTTGTACCAATCAGAATACGTTTTGCAAAATAATTTAGAACATCCCTTCGGGGAAAAAATATATTAAAGTAAGCTAAAAAATAATGGAGATTGAAAACAGTTTACGAAAAACAAAAAATGGAAAGAAATGGAAGAATTTCAGATCTGAAATTTACGGATCAGAATTTTCTGCAAAATATTTTCCCATCTTCACAAAATTATTCAAAACATCCCATTCTCAAAACAAAAAAAAATGGAAAGTATTGTTATAAATTACTGAATCTAAGAATTAAAAAAAAATAGAAGAATTTATCAAATTTCAAAAACAGATCTGAAATTTACGAATGAAATCGAAGATTTAAAAAAAAAATCGAAGAATATAAGAGATCGAAGAATTTCAGATCTGAAATTTACGAACCAAATAGATCTGAAAATTACTGAAAATAAAGAAAATGATGTTTCTGGAAAATACCAAGTCAACGGGAATGATATTTCAGATCTTACTTTTCTAGATCTATTTTGTAATAAAACTTGGCTATCGATGAAAAAATGAATGAACAAACCAATATATAATTCTTAGCAGCGTATTTTTATTATCCATCAACATAACTTTTAGAAAAGTAGGGATTATCATAATTAACATTTGCTTTGAAAAGAAGAAAAAGACGGAACTTTGTAGGTGAGGGAAGAAAGATAGGCGATTCAATGCTTGTCGAAAAACTATTTACAAAAATAGCAAAAAAAGTTGTTATTTATACCCCTCATAATTCTGGCTTTGTCCCAAAATAGACCACAATCAACCATAACATGACACCACATTCATTCTCAAAATGCTCTCCATCTGACAAATCAACACTAATAGTTAACACATTTAACAGCGATATATATATATATACACACTCTTAATACTCTTAATAAACACGTAATCTCCCTCCTATTAATTTAGTAATTTAGGAATATAAATTAATACGTAAAAGCTAAAGAAAATATGTGAGGAGAAATTGAGTAATAATAATGGTGTTTTTTCAAATTGTGTAATGAGATTTAGAATTCGAGTTTATAATTTTGAGTCCCATAAAAACATGCCATCAACTTATTAAATTGAATTTACCCTTTAATCTTTAGCCCATCACAAATCATAATAGTTTAGCTTTTTACACTGATTTAGCTATAGATTCCCATGTGTGTTGACCATTTAGGTTTTTGAAAAGTTAAAATTAGCAGTGTGTTTTAAAAAATGCATAGTTCTGGAAGTTTGACCATGCAAAGATACGATAAAATAGAAAGAAAAAAAAAAAAAGGCAAATAGTTAATTGAACTATTAACTGACATATTCTTCGTTGGCCAAGGAAAAATCAAAATTGTTTTGAACAAACAGCCAAAACAAAATCATACAAACTGTTTTCTCTTCTTTAATATCGAACTAAATAAAGTTGTATTTTAATTTGAGAATAATAGTCACGAGATGTTCATGTCATGTACATGGCAAAGTTCACATAAATATTTTCACATAAGAAAATAATCACAACATATTCATGTCATGCCATGTGTACATATAAATATTTATACATAGACAATTATTATTCTTTGTCGTATTTATTTATTAACAATTTCACATTTATAAATCCCCTAAAATAAACAATTCACATTTATAAATAACCCCGCCCCGTCTTCCCCGAAAATAAATAAATAATAATGATAAAATAAATTCAAAAATAACTAATAACCCTAATTACCAGGAATAGAGTATCTCGGCTGCTGCTCTTCTCCAGTTCTTCTTCTCTCTCTAGTCTCTCGCTCTTTCCGGTCGCCGTGCGAAAGTTTGGAATCTTTATCCTGATTGGATAAGGGTTTAAACCGCTAAAACAGGGTGTATTTTATCTCAATTATTTCAATTGGGGTTTCGTCTTCCCCGAAAGGTCCGTTTCAATTCAATAAACTTTTTGTTCATACAGTTTTTCATTAATTCTGCGTTTCTGAACTTTCAAGTGTGAATCTGGGTATCTTGTTACTGCTCTTTTATCAATGAATTTTTATTATTCATCCGATTGAAGTTCATTTCTGCATAATTGTGAACTAAAAGGTTGGTTCTGATTTGATTTCCTTTTCCAATTCAGGGTGTTCTTGAAATTTGAAGTCTTTCAGTTTATTTAGAAGAATTGAGACTTGATGGAGGACTGGGGTACTTTGTTCATCTACTCTTACACTATTTTTGATGTTTTAAATTTGCTCTATTTAATAATTAATAATAATAGTTCATATTTTACTGCATTGCCTTGTTGGATTGATATGTGTTTTTAATTTTCATATTATATAAATAGGTTCTGGGTTTTGACTATTTCTTGTTCTGTCAATATAATCTTTCTTGTTCTGTTGTCTTTGACGAACAATAAGGTTACTATTTCTCGATGCGTTTTCTAATTAATAGTTTATTGATTTGAAAAATTGTTTGGCGTTTCAGAAGATGAGCCTGTTCAAGATCTTCTCAAGAAAAGGGAGCCTCTGAAGGCTAATTGGGATGATGAAGATTTGGATGATGTCAAGGAGTCTTGGGAAGAGGATGATGAACCTGCTACGGTATGTGATTTCGCATACTTTGCAATTTGTCACTAATTATCTGAAGTACAAAAACTTATCTGTACTGCTTTTATGGTTTACGATTTTTTAGTGCAAATTGATAGTTAAAGAGCTCTATGAGAAATTTCGGACGATATCATGTTGTAACTATAACTGTAATTTGGCCCTGCATCAATTTCACTTTCACTTTACTTTTAATAAACATCTGAATGAGGAGATGGTTTTATCATGTTGTGGCTTGGTGTTGGATTATTTTATGGTTTGCAAATGATATTCTTCTTCTTTCAAAATGGGTTTGTTTATTTTCTTTAATTGATCTGGTCAGGTACCTAAGGCCGAGCCACCCTCTGAAAAGGCCCCTAAGAAGGCTGCAGCAAAATTGGCTGAAAAGAAAGTCAAAACTGTCGATATTGCAGAGGAGGTACCGTTAGATCCTGTACAAGAAAAGCTTCGTCAACAGAGGTCAGTGATGCTGCACATTGACATTGTCGAATATATATATTTTTTTTGGTCTTTTCTGTTTTTTTCCTTGAGTTTGTTTATTGCCTCAGCTATTACAATTGTTGGGCAATGAAAAATTAAATTTGATGCTGTGTCGATTTAACACATATAACTCAAACTACGATGTTTCCCCTTTTTCTCTGCAACGGGGAGTTTGGATGGTTTCGATCTCTTAAGGTGGCAATTGGATGCCATTTCATTTTGGGATGTTTTTTGAGATTGTTATTAAAATTTTCAAAATTACACTATTTGCACTTTCATTTTTTTTTTCCCACTAGGCACTTTAACCATTTTGGAATTTTTTTTTAAAAATAAATCGCTAATCATATTAATCATTTTTCCATAAATTTCACTATTCACCACTCACATATTTCTTATTACCAATTATATTTATTCATTATTTTACTACTTTTATATCAAATCAACTTTCATCGTTACATAACTTACATGTCCATCTCATATTATCACTCTCTCAAAATTCATCATTATTCTTTAAAAAACAGAAAAAAGATCACTATTTTCTAGCAAAAAAGCAATATTCCAAAATTGAAGTGTATCCAGCTGTGCCCCTAACTTCAGGAAAGAAATTCACCCCGAAGAGTTCCATTATTTACGGCTACCATTTTCAATATATTTATGATTCAAAATGGGTCCTGCTAAATTCTTACAGGCTTGTCGAAGAGGCCGATTACAAGTCTACTGCAGAATTGTTTGCCAAGAAGGGTGATGACAAAACGCTCGAAAATTTTATTCCCAAAACCGAAAGCGATTTTGCAGAATATGCGGAACTTATTTCCCATAAACTTCTTCCATATGAGGTCTGTGTTATATTCATATTGTGTTTTATTTTATCTGGTTATTTTGTTATATTGTAAATGACCTGGCTATTTATTTCCTCTTTTACAGAAAAGCTATCACTATATTGGATTACTAAAGGCTGTAATGCGATTGTCACTGACTTCTTTGAAAGGCTCCGATGCCAAAGAAATTGCGTCTTCGATTACTGCAATCGCAAATGAAAAGATAAAAGCAGAAAAAGAAGCTAATGCGGGCAAAAAGAAGACAGGTATACATCAATTGTTACTGTGTAGCAATTTTAATGGCGTGTTTGGTTGGTTTTTTGAAAAATTGTGTTTTAACGATTTTTTTTGTTTGTTTGTTTCAGTTGGTAAGAAAAACAAGTTGCATGTCGGCAAGCAGGATGATGATGTGATGGTTGAGACGTACGATGATTTCGATGACTATGATTTTATGTGAGCCAGACATATATATACCGCTCTAAACTCTCTACACCCTCTGGAGAGTCGGCAAATATGAAGAGGATTTTGCGACCTGTTTTCTGTGTAACCTAAGTTTGTGGAATAAGAACATTTTATATTGTTCAAGTTTTGTTTTGTGTTTGTTCTTGAATGGAAATTCATTTTATTTATTTCTTGAGCTTATTGTTACCTCCCATACAATGAGATTATTCCGGTTATTGAACAAACAATTCATTTGGCAAAAACTTGTGTAAGACCGTCCAACGGACCGTATTTCTGTGAGATGAACCCGTTTTTGTTCTTATTCTTTTAATTTTAGCGGTTTTTATTTCCTATAGCTTTTTGCAGTGTTTTTTTGACTTTGTTGTATTTTTTGTAAGTTTTTCAACTTTTAAGTTCTTTGGTGGTTTTTATGGGTTTTAGGGTTCACTGTGTTTGTGTGTTTTCCCATCTTTTTAGTTTCTTTTCTCTCATTTTTTTTAGTTATGTGAAAAAAACTTTAAACCTCCTAAACTTTTTATTTTTTTATCCTTTGTCATGTCAACTATTAAGGCACGTTTGAGAACACTATTGGTATAAAAGTCCGTCTATGAAATAGACTTTTTAACATGTACAATTTAGAAAAGTGCTTGTGAAAAATGTGAAATATTTGGTAAAATTTATTTTAAAAGTTCATTAAACAAAAGTGTAGAAAATGAAACTCAAAAGTCATAATAAATTAATACATTTTTTTGGTGCGAAAAATATATTAAAAAAGGAGAAAGAGATGGGGGGCGAGTCCCTACACGACCAAATGGCATCAAAAAAATAAGTTTGGGGGGTCGATTCCCCTATGCGACCAATCATACTCAAAATAAATTTTCATTTGACAAACGAAAATAGAGAAATTAACACTTCACAAGAAATCCCCGCTTAAGAGAACTCTTTGAAACTCTGCGTATAGGAGTAGCATCTTCATCATCAGCGAAATCCGTCCAAGATTGACTTGCAGCAATACTCATGAGGTGGAGGGCGGGAGAGGATTTTGTATCGTCGACAGTGAAAGGAGTAGAAGATTCATGTTGTAATTCTTTAATTATATCAATTATTTCTCGATCAGTGGCAGGCTTACGAAAAAGAGGGGTGCAATGCTGGCTGCCAATATCCGAATCATCCACTATAATACCTTCTTCACGTTTAAGACAGGCTGTTGGAGTATGTTGCGTCGAGGGAGAAACCTTATCCGAAGAACCCATGTCCACCTAATCAACAGAACTCATGATCGAAGAAGTAGGATCCTCATAAAGCACAAGTTATCGAGAGGTGTCACAAACAATCTCAGTCGATATGCAAACGGTCGAAGACGAGGGGAGGGATAAAAGCTGCCTCTTCTCATTTGAGGTGGATGAGGAAACGGGAGCTTTAGTGGATTTTGGAATAGGGTTTCCAGAATCGGGACCCGGGGGAGAAACTGAAGAGGGGTGAGACTGAGACCCCAACTCGAACAGAGATAAGAGTGGCCTCTTCTCAACCGAGTCAGAAGAGGAAGTAGGAGCAGTAGTGGGTTTCCGGAAACGAGGCCCGAGGGAGACACTGGAGGGGAGTGAACCAGAGACTCCATATCGACGTAGGACTGTAACACGTTAAAAGCGTTAGAAGTCGTCAAGGGGGCCTGAGTGGGGTCGGGAGTCGGGTGAGAATCCGTACGGGAACGGGCCTTAGCCTCCCTAGAGTTCGAACGTCGACGGTGTCTGGTGTTAACCGTACGCCAATCATCCCTGTTAACATTTTGGATGTCACGGGATTTGGAAGAAGGGCAAGAACTAACTGTACGCCAATCATCCCCGTTAACATTTTGAGCGTTACGGGATTTATAGAAAGGACAAGAGCCAACCAGGTGCCCAAGGAGAAAAAATCGGACAGGTTCTCATAACCAATGGAGATGTACCTGCAGTAACCTTTACGCTCGATCATAACCGTCTCGTGCAGGGTATTCTCAAGGTTAATCTTGACCAAAATACGAACAAAATGGCCCACCAAGCCATTAACAGATCGTTAATCAATTTGTAAAGGAGTTCCTACGACTTTAGCGATATTAAAGATGAAAGAGTGATCCCAGTATTCAATAGGCATTCGTAAATACGAACCCAAACCTGAGACGAGGCCGAGGGGACCTTGTAGGGGTTGAAGCCCGGTGTCCAGGGGAAGAGACAAATAGAGCTTGAGCCGAACTTCCAAGTGGATCTGGCAAATGCACGTGCCCTACCGTTGGCCGAAGAGAACGAGATGCTGAAAAATCATTTTCCAAGCAGAACTAAACTCCACGAGCCAGTAGTTTTCCAAGTAGAAGTCAAGGCGGCCTTGCAAGCTTCAATCGAGAGGGTTTTTGATCCTTTGGGTTGAAGAAGACGGCCTATGAGAGAGTCACGTAGTTTAGAGACGCGACTTTGGTATCGGGACTCGTCGATAGTAACCGAAAAAAAGTCCCCTTTTTTGATCGGGGGGGCACCCAAGGTCAAGCCCGAAGGGGGAGGCTGGGCGGGTAGGGAGACGGATTGGACATTCGGACCCGGATTATTCCAAAGGGGTGGGCCATCTTGGACAAAATAAAGGGTGAGAGGGGCGTGGGATTGGGTCCAAGATGGGCTAAACCAAGGTGAGGGGGATTAGGGGGAGCCGCCTGGGCCTGGAACAGCCACTAGGCTGGGGGAAAAGGCGCTTGGGTATGATGGGTTGTGAGGTGGGTCAATTGGGCTTGGGGTAAAGGATGACGTTGGGCTTCAGGAAGATGGGCTTCAAGGCTAGGGAAAAAAAAAGTTGGGCGCCACGCTAAAAGGTGGGTGGTTAGCACCCTAACCTCATGTGGGTGCGCAGGAGAAATAGGTGGGCCAGGGTTTCTGTGAAGGTAGCCGAAAAAAAGGAAAATCGTTGACCAAAAGTGGCGAACTTTGAGGAAAAGCCGATTTTGCAGGGTTTTCAGAACTTGCACACAAATAGCCATGCAGGGCAGGGGCCGAGGAAAGCAACGTTAAAGAAGAATCTGGAATGGCAGAGCTAAAGGAGTTTCTCACGGCATTAAAGCGATTCTCCTCCGGCGGAGCATCGGCGAGGTGAGCCATCATCATAGGAACGGTGGTGAAAAGTTCTGGCGAGATCGAAGTCGGTGTGGCTGAGCAGCCATGAGGGCTGATATGCATCTCGCGTTTTTCCATCGCAGGAGCAGCGGACGTCAGAAAGTCGCAGGCGGTAGAGCCCGATGCCGGTGCAGATAAAGCTTGTGGCCAGCTTTTTTCCGCCGTCAGCGAGCCTAAATGATGGGGGCGGTAAGGAAAGAGACACCACGATTAAGAGAGCCAAAAGCTATAAAGTTGTGCATCGCAGGGGGAAGGGCGGCGTGGTGTATGCAGCGGTAGGAAGTGTTGATTCGCTACCAGGTGGAAGCGTCGGCGGCGTCGGCCTGGACGAATGTAGGAGCTTCGACGGTGGTTGTTGCATGGAGAGTGACGCTGAAGGTGCTAAAGGAAGCTGCTGAGAGTAAAAAACCCCGAGCGGCCGTTGTGGTGAGAGTTCTGGCGGTGCTTGTCGTAGAGAAAAACTCTGGCGGGGAAGCTTGTTGCTGTGAGTACGTCCAGGGTGGCTGCAATGATGGAGAAGCGGCAAGGAGGAGAGTTGAAGGGGAGACTCCACGGGCGGCGGTTGCATGGAGATTGCCGGTGACGGCTGCTGCGCAGCAAACTCCGGTGGGAATGTGAGGGGGTGTTGCTGGGGATACGCCTGACAAGATGACGGGGTTCCGGCGGGGATTCGACTCGGCTGCTGCTATTACGAGCAGCTGCAAGGGGAGCAGAAGAGGGGACAACCGTGAGGGGCTGTGTAATCACCGGCAAGGAGGGAGAAATCGGCCGGCGGCTTGAGGACATCGTGAGGCCGGCGGGAGCTCGACGAGGTCAAAGGAGAAGTTTGGGACGTTTTTTGGTTGCCATGCTTTCTTCTTCATGCAGATAGTTGCATTTTTTTTTTCAGCAAATGGTTTGTGATAAGTCCGTAACAACTAGTTCACTCTTCCTCATGTGTTGATTTCTACAAGAATTGTTATACGTTATGGTGCCTTAATTACTCGGAAACAAATTCCTCATTTAAACTTATCATATACACCTTTCTCAGAAGTCATTAGAAGGGGAAGCACTCAAGTGGAACTCATCTCTCCCCCTTGATGCTCTACGTAGTTTTGACGATGTGATTGACAGATTCACCAGCCAGTAGTTGCACCAGGTGGAACATCCCCCAATCTCTGTGATCACGCGAATTAGCTTCTGAGGTTGAGCAGTATCAGTTTCACTACAGGATTTGCGAATGAATGCCGGGCTGGGCCACCTCGAATGGCGTGAGCCGCATGCGGGGAGACCCGCACGTATGGTTTTTAGGGGGATCTGGTCGAAAGACCGGCCTCGCCCACCCGACTAGGGGGACTGAGAAATTAATAGAGTACAAAACTTATCTTCAAGCTTTACCTTATTCTGATCGTTCAGAGGGCGATCGCGGGGTCACTGAATGAAGTCCTCCGTTTTTATTGATTTATATATTATAGGCTCGCTCCCTCTTTTTCCAAGAATTCATGCACTTCCCTTTACTCCATAGGGCCTTCTCGAATAGGGAAAAGCCTTCCATTTCCGTCAAATGACCCGGCCTCCCCTAGAATCGAAAGGCTCAGAGTCCTTTATAAAGAGAAAATGGACTTCTTGGACGAACAGATAGATAGACTAACAGACAGTTACGTCAATGATCGACTAATCGCTAAGAAAAGGAGGGAAGTGAGCGCACTAATAGCAGACTTTACAGCAAAGCCACTCCACTACAAAGAAGGAGAGAACAATTAGAACTAGCTCTTAAAGCACTAGCACAGGAAGAAGCCGAGGCTACACAACTGGGTGCTCCTAAACCAGACGAATCAACTAGGACACATAGGGATCAATTCTCTCATCAAGAAAGGCGTCCCGGGACTAAGAAAAGTCAAGTAGATAGACAGATATTATGGGATCCTACTGCCGGAGAACTTACGGAAGTTCGATTCGATCGTCCTGCTTGGGCAGGTGGCGAAGCCAATATAAATAGCCACTTAATTGATAGATATCTTTACGATGATCAAGAGCCCACCCAACCTGATCTTCCTGTTGAAGTACGGTCGGACGAACCAGAGTTACTAGAGATAGGCTCACTCCTTTTTAGCCATTGGAAAGTTATCTTCTCGATGACGGGCCAGGCATTTCAAGCCCTGGAGAAGGCTACAGCTAATAGTTATTMTGTCCCTCGATAGTAGGGCATATTCTCTATGGATGGGATGGGAGCKGTCCAGACGAGCTTACTTCGATGGAGTTGTAGGCGTAAGGCCTGTTCCTTCTACAAGCGAGCCAGTTTCAGTTCCAATTCGAGTGATAAGGGTTGGAGTCCYGTAGAAAGATTCATCAAATAAATGGGAAATCTTCTTGGGAACTGCGTAGTATGGAGTCTTGCCTGCAAGCGAAGTTATTCTAGATATGATGCAAAATGGATCTTGTTCTATCTTTGATCAGAGATTTCTCTATGAAAAATACGAATCGGAGTTTGAAGAAGGGGAGGGGGGAAAGTTGACTCCTGGGTCTGGTTGCTCCGAGAAATCCTTTCTTTCTCGTCCACTCAGGGGGGTGTGGACACACCTGCGTGGATTACAGGTGACAGTTACAAGAATGGCGGGGAAGTTAACAGTACCCGACGACATTCAGGGATGGATGTAGACCCATCAGGCAGGCTTGAATGGAAGGTTCCGCCATCCTCTTACTGAATATGGTCTGTCGCCTTGAGGAGTTGTAGGAACGAATACGTTTAGGAAGATTTAAGCACAGAGTTTTCTTCCACAAGCTGCTATTTATTATGATATACAGTCCCCACTCTCTGCACATCATATGCAGACCTAACCGTAAACATTCCGAACGGAGAATCCAGCCTAATTAGTGATTCCCTTTGGTGGGACTAATCAAACTATGGATTTCACTCTGGAGTCGGTAATGCCGCTGGTGGAGACTAATCCAACTCTTTTCCACTAAGTAGCGGTGAAAACCTTAGTCGACGTATTAGTAGAAGAAAAGAAAGCCAGTATGGAGGAGCAAGTCTCCCAGTTTTTGTGTTGTGCCAGTATCCTGCTTTAGGTCCCATTGAAAGGGACTTTTCATTGATAGATCGAACCGGATAGCCAACAAAAAACCACGTTTACAGACCCACTAATGGTGTCTATCCAGGGTCCTAAAATCTTGTTAGAACGCATGATTTATTGTCTCTAAGACTAGTTCGTATGGCTACAGTAGGCCTTTTTGATCCAAAAGATAGACCTTCGGGGACTTATAAACATTGGACCTTTCTTTTGGTATTGGATTCACTAACTCTTCTTCCAGGCTTAAGGGGGCAGCCAGGACATCAGAAGTGACTTGAAGTACCACTCCACGGTTGAAGCAGCAGGATCGGTTGCTAGATATTTGGCTATGCTTCACGGAAAGGGAAGGAGTCCTCCTTTGTCCTTTGATTTTCTTTCTTATCTCTTTCCACTCCGAGTTCTTTCTGAAACAGAATATAATTCCCCGCACTAACCTAACCCACCAAGACCGGAGAAGCAACTGGATCGATTCCTAACAAACTCAGGAGAAAGGAAAATGAAGAAGGAAAGATCAATATCTATTCAGTTGGAATTTTCATGTGAATCACAGTATCATCACAAGTCCTGAATTTTGTTTCACACCCTGAAAACTCGTATTTTTTACAATACGTACAAGTTATTACTTAAAAGAGAACAACTCAGACCAAATGAGAAAGCAAATGCCTTTCATAATAAATTAATACTTCTTTAAAATGAACTTTTGAAAAAGTTACTTTTTACAAAAGTTCGTTTTATAATAATTACCAAATATTTTTCATTTAAATGGATTTATTTGAAAAATGCCCATTTTAAATGGGTACAAACAAGAACTATTTTACACAACCATATAATTTGCACATATTTTACATTTATCCATAAAAGTGACGTCGCAGACAGAATTTTAGCCGTAAAAGAAGTGACACGTGCCTATATCTAAAGGTCATTTTTTGTCGATTTAAGATGGTTCCTGAAATGACCTGATCTGGTCATATCAAGGCACGAGATCAGCTTGGAAAGACCTGATTGGGATGAACCGAGCCGATGCTACAAGGAAAAGGAGAAGAGATAAGCCTAGAACTGGCCATGACCCAACCTGTATTCTTGGATAAGGCTTCACGAAGATCAGGTCAGGAATCCAAGGAGATAATTGGCTGACCTCATGCGAGGAAACCTTTGGACCAGGTCTCCCCCAAGGGGAATAACCTGGTCAGGTCGTTACAAGTAACGGCCCAAGATTCGTGGATTTCTGTTTCCGCGATCTCGGAAAGACCCCACCTAACGAGAGTTATAAATATCTCAGCCTCAAGGTTTGAAAAGGTATGACATTCTGAGCATTCTAACTTGAAATATTCTGATAACAAAAATTGTCTTACCGACTTAAGCATCGGAGAGGTTTCCACCGGAAATATCCCGGTGGTCCTTTCTAACGTGTTTTTGGTGGAGCAGGTCAGGATATCCAAGGAAGAAGTAGGTGTTTGTGGTTCAAATACTTTTAGGGTGAAACAATTGGTGCCGTCTGTGGGAAAGGCGAAATAGAGCTAAGACGTGAGAAAGAAGCATGACATCAGACGGACTCAGGCGGAACCTGGCGGGAGAACTGAGCGGTACGCCAAGTTCTGCTATGCCAACAGGCATGCTGGAGACGGCAGAACCGTCGGCAACACCTAAGCCTGGCGCACCGCAACCCCCTTCAGGAGGAGCCCCACAGGCTGAGGGTGGATCACTGAATGACTCTTTTCTGAGGCAATTATCTGAACTCATCGGCAAGGCGGTGGAGGTGGCTGTAGAAAAGAGATTCGCTGAACTTTCGTCACCTCCCCCCAAAGTAACCCAGCCGCCAGAGACAAAGCCCCCCCAAAAAATGCCCCTGGAATTGTTCAGTTTGAAACAAAGAGAGGGTTAAAGTCTACGCGGGTATATCAAGTGATTTACAGAGGCCAAGTTGGAAGTGTCGTCGGCATCAGAGGAGCTCTTAGTCAATGCTTTGGCTCAAGGGCTCAAGAAGGGCTAGTTCTTCCTATCGCTGGTAGTTAAGCCAGCATTGAAATTTGGAGAACTCCTGAAAATGGCAGAGAAATATATCCACCTGGAGGAGGCTCTGAGGATAAAAGATGAAGGAGAAAAGCGGAGAGAATGACCTGACAAGGACAACAAGACTGTGGTCAAGAAACCCAGGACTGACCTGGTGGGAGGCCGTCCTCGGTTTGATCGATACACACCCCTGGCTTCACCCAAGGTGAAATCTGGCAGGCTATTGAACAACACCCCGACCTCAAATGGCTGAGGACATACGCTCAAAAGCCATGGAAGGAGAGATCTGACCATTTTTGTCGATAATATAATGAATATGGTCCAGAGCACGCACTTGAAGGACGAGCTGGAGCGGATGGTGCAGGAGGGACACCTTAAAGAGTTTGTGAACGCACGAAAAGAAGAGTCCAGATCTGACTCTCACAGACGAGACTGACGTCAGGGGAACAGGCGGGAGTTCGATAGTGGCCGTGACAACAGAAAGAGGGACGATCAATCTCAAGAGATAAGAGGAGAGATTCAGATGATCACAGGCGGTGAATGGGATGAGCATTCATGACGCACCCAAAGCAGTTATGTGCAGGCTGCGAAAGGTCTGTCGAGAAAGATGCAAGAGGTGGGACAGTTAGTTCCGAGCCCGAACATCTGTTTCAGCTCAGAGGATGTATCCTGGCACCCCACATAGATGCTTTGGTGATAATAACTACTATAACTATAATGTACCGAGAATCTTCGTAGATACAGGAAGCTCGACAGATATTTTATTTTACGAATGCGGAGGATTAACAATTTTCTAATGGTGGACAATTTTTAGGGTTTCAATGAGGAGCAACAGTGAGATTGGGAGGGAAAAAAAACTGAGGTTACTGGTAAGGAAAAAGTAAAAAGTGAACGTATTCAAGATTTAAGTTATGCGAATTACCCCAACACTTATATTTTGAATTGACAAGAAAGCCCTTAGGATACAGACGTGCAGAGCATGAATCCTTTTCTGGTCTAAAATCCTACCACCAACATTAATTATAAGGGTAAGTGTAAATCAGTGGCGGATCCAAGATTTTAAATTTGGGGGTACGGAAGATAATTAATAAAATATTATTTATTATTTAAAATTATACAACACGATAAAAAAAGGAACAAATACATAATATTCAAATAAAATTACAATTACAATTGAGTCCGCCGAGTTTTCATTTTTTGAAAGCGGTCTATGACATCATCATCGGGAATTTGCAAAAACATATCCTTCTCAACAAAAGTAACCAAACAATCATTTAATAATTGATCACCCATACTATTTCGTAACCTATTTTTGACATAAGTCATTCCCGAAAAAATTCTTTCCACACTTGCGGTAGCGACGGGGAGAATCAACATCAACTTGATAATTAAATAAATAGCCGGATAAGTCACATGCTTCTTTGTTTCGACAAGCATCATTGAAAGGGAACCAAGATTGTTCAAATCTCGAAACTTGACATCTTTTCGCATATCTTCAATGAATATATCAAGTTGACATTCAAGGGCCATCAAACTAACACTTGAAAATTCCTAAGGATAAAGTGTGGCAAGTTGAAGTACTTTTTTCTTGTCAAAAGAAGAAAAACCATCTCTAGGATTTAAGCAAGCCATGCATATTAGCAACTCCGTATTGACCTCATCAAATCGGTTATTGAGTTCTCTAAGTTGTAAATCAATCACCGCTATCATAATCTCAACTCGAAAATAGTGAATGTTTGTTGCTTGATTAACAAATCTTCTTAATCTTCCTCGTGGAATGTAAGAAGCATTCATATCGGGAACAACAATGTCATATTTAGTGCAAAATGAAGTGACCTTATTCAAGAGAGTTTCCCACCCACTCTCTCTTGTTTTTTGCAATAATCCCTTGGTTAGAGAAACAAGAGACATAGCATTAACAATATCTTGATCTCTTCTTTGAAAAGCAAGACACAAATCATTAGTATATCCAAAAATCGTCAACATCAGTGGGCCATAAAAATGAAATCAAATGACTCGAGTGAGTATAAAATGGATTGAGCTTTGATTCTATCTTCCGAATTTGAAGTGTTCTTCCCAATCATCTCAAGCACATTAATTATTATAGGAAACAAGTCGATAATATTTAATAGAGTTTTATAATGAGATCCCCAACGAGTATCACCGGGTCTCTTCAAACCAAGTTCTTGATTCAAACCCGATCCACTCTTAAGTTCTCCCATTTTCAAGGCTTCAACAACTTGTTCGTCTTGCATTTCTCGAATCATTTCTCTTCGCTTACATGAGACTCCAATCACACTCAACAAGTTTAAAAGTGTCTCAAAAAGCCAAACACAATTATTGTTATTTTTAGCAACGGCAACAAGTGTTAATTGGAGTTGGTGGGCGAAACAATGAACATAGTAGGCACATGGAGTATCCTTCATAATCAAAGTTTTAAGGCCATTTATTTCACCTTTTATGTTGCTAGCACCATCATACCCTTGCCCTCGAATCTTAGACGGACTCAACGAGTGTTCCACAAGCAAAGATATAATTGCACTTTTAAGAGACAATGCTGTGGTATCACCAACATGTACAAGTCCAATAAATCACTCCATCACCTTTCCATTTTTACCATCAACATAACGCAAACAAAGAGCTAATTGCTCCTTTTGAGACACGTCACTTGACTCATCGGCTAATATACCAAAGTAGTCATCACCAAGCTCTTCTATAATGCGCCTAGTTGTTTCTTTAGCACAACAATTGATGATATCCTTTTGAATTGTGGGAGATGTCATTTGATTATTGCTTGGAGCATTTTCAAAAGTAACTTTTTTAACATCCTCATTATGGTTTGCTAGCCATTTCAAAAGCTCGAGAAAATTTTCCCTATTGATAGATTCTTCACTTTCATCGTGCCCACGACATGCTAACCCTTGGCGCAAAAGAAATCTCAAACAAAAAATTGAAGCTTTCAAGCGAGCTTCATACTCACTTCGAATCAAATCACTTCCTTTATCAAAAGCATGTATAATAGATTTTTTTTGAGTCTCTTAAATTCGTATATTTCTCATACGCAAGATTATGAGAGCTTTTAACCCCGCCAACATGCTTCTCAAACCTATTCGATTTATTCCATGACCTAAAACCTCCTTTAACAAATGCATCCCCCCCCCCCCCCACCACACCACACACACACACTAATTTCAACTTCATTCTTGAATAAGTAACAAGTAAAACAAAAAGGCCGCATCTTTCTCAATACTATATTCAAGCCAATCATATTTAAACCAACATACACTAAATCGGCGCATACCTCCAAGTTCTCTTTGAGGAAATTCATGAGTTCTTGGTTGGCAAGGTCCTTTAAGAATATATGCTCTTCTAACCGCATTTCGTTGTTTTGAAGGATAATCCATTATGCTCATTCTTGTTCCGGGATCATGGGGAAGAAGTTCAACATCATATAACAACTCCTCCTCCTCTAGTGGCACTCTACTAGCACTTGAACCACTTAACTCCATTTTGTTTTCTTGAGTTTGAGGAGAATTGAATGGCGGAATCAAAGCCGACTTGTGATTATTGAGAGAAGCCTCATTATCTCCATGTGAAAAGCAAGACGTCCCTTGAGATTTCATTTTTTTTTTCATAAATTCCCGAAGATCGGATTGCTTTCCCGTTGCTTTGCATTTCTTTGACTTGAGCATATCATTCGTCATTTTCTACAAGAATTGGTAATACCGTAATAAACAATAAAAATATAATCATACAAAATAATCTTTATATTACTTCTAAACCAAATACGTAATTGAAAAAAAAAGATTAAATAAAATATTTAACATAAATAAAGAAAAAAAATCCCCCAATTTATCCACTAAATATTCAAATCAAATTCTACTAAATTAATTAATCAATTATTTAATTACATAAACAAAATATATTAAACTATAACAAATTCATAATATAATTAAAAAGAAAAAAAAATAACAGAAAATTAAAAAATAATAAAAACAAACCTGGGAGAGTAGGGAGGCAGCACCTCTCTGTAGAGAGTTTGTACAAATGAAGCTTCTTTTTTTTGTTTTGCCATTTGACTTTTGATTGTACTTTTTTATTTTTTTTACTTTTGTCTAATGAACCTTACGTATTCTTTGGTTGGGGGAGTGTGAAAGTCACTTTTGGTTTTTTCTTTTGTTACAAAATATGTTAAAACCTTTTATTTATTTATTTTTCTAACTTATTAGTGGTACTTTTGTAATTAAGGGGTTCAAATATATATATATATATATATATATATATTATATATATATATATATATATATATATATATATATATATATATATATATATTGCTATACCTATATTATAGGTAAAAATTTTGAATTTGGGGGTACAGCTGTACCCCCTTGTACCTCTATGGGGGTCCGCCACTGGTGTAAATAACATATATGGTTAGGTGTAAAATTTTAATATTGTATATGATAAAAGGTAAAAAAAAAAAAAAAGAAAAGAAAAGAAATTCAAAGAATTTAGGTGACGATTGAATATCTTTTCATTTTTTTTCGTTTCGTTTTATTAAATATTAGTGAAAATAAAAATATTAGAGAGATGAAATTTTTTGGTGAGATGATTGAATATAATTTATATGTTTTTGAGTAATAATTGGATATAAATTTGTTTGATGAATAAATTTTCAAATGGTTCACAAAGATTTTGTGAGATGAATAGATTTTTGGAAAAGACTAATAATAATGGAGAGAAGCGATAAAAGAAATAAAATAAAATCGCGATAAAAAACTTATGGTAATTAAGAGATGAGAAAAAACTGAAAAATAAATAAGAAAATAATAAGGTGAAATTAAAAAAAAAATTATGTTTTTCTTTAATTATTTTACAATTGTCTAACCCTGCCTCGTACGTAGTGATCAAAGTTGAATCAAACATAATATTATTCAAATTTGCTCAAAGGTCCATCGAGTTTTGAAGTTTGTGCTGGGGTGGAATTTGAAAAAAAAAGGCTGTGCAAGTAAACTTCTATTTAATCATTCGAATTTGAAATTTTTAGTCCATATCAACAAGAAATAATCTCGATTTCAACCGAATATCAATTTTTCTTTTTTTTTAATTTCTTTTCTAGAAAATCGTGAGTGATGGGATATAGGACGAAAATGCAAAACAAGAAAGTTGATTTGATATAATAAAAGTAAAATAATAATTGAATATGTATGTGAAAATATATATATATAGTAACAAGGGTCGATTTATGATTAGATATAATTGTGATTTATTCTATTTTTACTGGTAAGTAGATGATAAGAGATAAAAGAGAAGTGAAATGTATATGTTTTTTGAAGAAAGAAAAATATTATCAGCAATCATATGCCTGTGCGCTCAACATTAAATTCCAAAGTAGGAACCATGAAAAATAAAATCTAATGCAAAACCAAAATAACTTTATATCATATTCACTAAAACAATACATCATAAGATTAGAGCTAATTTTCCAGGCCATCCAACACTTATGCTTTCCAGTTACAAGAGCGCTTTTATTAGATAACACCACACATCCCTTGCCATGTTAGACGTGTCGCCCCAATCTACTGTTAAAATAGCAAAACAAATAAAAAAACACACCCGCTACCTTAAGAAAAGGAAACCTAGGCATTTTTTTCAGGTACAATAATACACTCTTAAAGTAAGACAAATTTGCAAGCTTTCCAACTTTTATGGAGGTTTTTCGTGTTAGGGACACTATACCTTCCGTGGGCCCGAGCGTTGTTACCCACCACCCGAGTAACCCGTAGACTCAACCGATCTAATCAAGTCAAAGCAGTCAAGATAAATACGATTACACGGCTCAAAAATCATTGACCAACGCTCAAAAGTCATCTAGCTCGGTTATTTGCGCTCTTCTCTCAGCAGCTTTTTTCCTAATAAAAATGCCCCATCTTAAAGCCGCTTTAAGTTTAAGCCACCCGACGACAGCTTTTCCAGACGAACGCGTACGGTCCTCACCAAAACTGAAGTTCGAGGGCGTCATAGGGGTAAAAGCAGAATACGGATAATTATTATGTTCGTTGGCATTAAAGGAAGTGTGACCATGACCGCCCATGCTAAATATACGAAGCAGATGTTGCATGTCGTCGTTTTCGAGCATCTCGTGACTTCTTACACGAATCTCATCCTCGGGTATGTCATCCAAACCTCTGTAAGGAGTGAGATTCGACGTGTTGCCAGCTGTGAAGGTGGGCGTGGTCGAGAGTGGTGGGCCGAGAGCCAGCATGCTGTCGTTTCCGGATGGTTGGGCTTGTTGTGTCGAGTTCATCAGATGGTTGTGAGGATATGAAGTGCTGTTTAATTGTGTGGTGACATTGAGATTCATGGTTTGTTGTTGCATTTGGTATCGACTTCCGATGTTGTCATTGTAATCTGGTTAAAGATTAATCATTCCATTGTAAGAAAAATCTTATACAATATTTTGAAAATTTTCTTTTCACTGGAGAATAATGATTAAAAAAATTTGTCTGAGCTAAGACTTCTGAAATTGCCCTTATGTATTGTTTCTAAAATATGTTTTAATATCTTCAAAATATATCATATCCAATTGCGCAATTTGTTCAAAAATGCTAATCCAGTTATCGATCAGTTAGTTACCTCCAATGGCCAATCCTGGGTTCATAAAGGAGTGTTCAGCAGGAATTGTTGCTGGGAGACTAGGTTGATTGAGATGATCAAAAGAGTTTTGATGATCTTGTGTTTGTGTCCTCAGATCATTGTGATCATTGTGGGGAGCATCTGAGCCTTTGTTCTGATCAAAGCCCAAAAGTGATTTGCCGTCATATTCTATGACATGCATCCAGTTGTCATATGCTTTCTTCACCAATGTGTCCACAAACACCTGCAATGCAATAGTAACATAAATAATCTATTTTAAGATTACCATCAAATTGCTAGCTTTACTTCACCCATAAAATTAAAAAAATAATAAAAAAAGTTTTAGTGCAGTTAAGAAAGTAAAGTAATATAATCTGAAAAATAAGAGTTGCGAGTAGTGATAAATAAATCACAGGCCCAATATTGCTAAACAACAATGCGATCACCAACCTTCTGACTCTCGGAAAGAGAATCAACTGAATGATACTGTCCACCAGCAATCAAACCACTGAATACATAAATGTTGTTAAATATGACGCCCACATTTCTTGGCTCGTCAGGATAGTAAACATAGAGTTTTCCACTCAGGACACAGGTCTTCGAGTGTTCTACAAGGACATCCCACATCTTATTTGACATTCCACTTCCCAGTATCTGATATAATTAGAGAGATTAATCCAGAATGAACATGCACGAATATGCAAACGAAGGAAACGGATTAAACAGAAAGTTTTTATATCTCACATTTCGAAGTTTTTGTGGGTCCCTAACTACATATCGCAAGAAATCCTCGACCGTGTGTATTCCAGATTTATTAAGCCTCTTATGGAACGATCCATCTTTCCCAATCTTCTCCAATCTCCAAACTTCATCAGTCAGTGCAGGAGGATAATGTTTTTTGTATACTACAAAATGTCAAGGAAAACATATATTTACCACCTACAGGATGAGCACTATAAGATAATAAAACCACGCACACTCTCCTGTATGACCGTCTGACATTAGAACAAGTCTCTTAAAAAAACCCTAAAACCCTAAAATAAACTTAAAACATAAAAAATACCCAAGAAAACTGAAGGAAAAAAAAAACCTAACCAAACAAAGCCTAAAAAACTGAAAGAAAGACAAAAAAAAAACAACACTAAAAACCCTTAGGATACAAAAATATAAATATCAGAAAGCGTAAAAAAGAATTACAAAACTAAAAAAGAAAAAACTTAGCCTCTGACGGTCAGACACGAGTTTTGTCTAGAAGCTTACATTCTCCTCTGTGATCCTTGACTGTAAATGCATCTGTTTTTGCTTCTCGGATTCGAAAGCCCTCGCAACTACCCGAGGCAACTTTCAGACCAAGCCTAAATTTTCTGCTCCTAATCCAACTTGAATTATCAGTAAACGTCAACTCCCCAAGGGTGCCAACACCTTCCTTTAAAGCCACTTGTAACTCCCCATTAAGGAGTGGCCTCTTACCCTCGCGCTCTTTAACTATGTGAGACTCGAATGTTTCTTGGCTCCAGTCCTCATCATCCTCGTTGCTAAAATCACCTTCGAGCACGACAACATCTAATTTGACGGAGGACTCCGGACCAGATGTTATGATACGGCCCGTGTTTGCATCGAGCAACACGACATGAATTGCAGCACCCTGCTCTCCCTCAACTTTTCCACCCGTAAAGAGAGGTAGTGACAGCTTGGACCTGAACTGGAGCTGCAAGTTTCTTCCATCGGGACCCTCAATTCTTTTTGGAGAAACCCTGCATGTTTAAGGTTGATGTCAAAATAATGTGAGGCAGCACAAATCATTAGGGTCTGTTTGGATTGAGATTTTTGAGGTGTGTTAAGTCTTGAGATTAGATTTTTGTTGGTCCATTTGAATAGTAAAAACCATGTTTGGGTTGAGTTCTAATAGTTGAAATGTCTGTAGAATCTCAAATTATGTATGGAATGCGGGGGTTGTTGTATTATTATATTGTATTTAATTGACGAGTTGATTGGCTTTTTATTGGTAAGTGATCTAAAAAATTATAATATATATTACCTTTGAGAGATGAAGGAGAGAGAATTGAGATAGTAGGTATATAGCCATATAGGTTACTGTTTTGTCAGAATTCATTTGTATACGTAGAATCTTGGATTTTCAGAGTCCAAGTCCGAGTCTAGAAGAACCATATTGAAACACACCCTTAAGTTTTATTGACCTTACAATAAAAATAAAGAAAAAATCCCTCCCAAACCCATCCCTCAGGTGACTCAAACCCGTGACCTAAACCTAGGTAGTGGACGGTCTTACCACTTAGCTAAGAGCAAAGTGGAGGAAAGGTTATTTCAGAGCTCAAGTGATTTTCCAAAAGTTAAAAAAAGCTTAGATAAAGAAAAAGCAATAAGTTCCAAAAAATGTCCACAATCTACCAAACATGAACAACAGAGACAGAACTAGGAAAATCTTGAAATCCTGGGTTCATGAAAAAAAATTGACAGACAAGCAAACACAGCCAACCCAGCAATGCAGCTACATGTCACAGAGTAGTGAGGCAGAATGAACACAAAGCTACTATAAACAATACTAGGAATGGCATCACATGAATAAAAAGAAAATTTGAGTTCTGAAATTAGGTGTAAATGAGTTCTAAATCGTACCTTCCATTTTGTTTGGCAGGCCCCAATTTTGCCAAGGCACGCTCCACTTCTTCACTAACCTGGCAGACCAAAAATCAATTTCGGTTATAAATTACAAACCATGACATGCACAGCAATATATTCTGTAATAAACAAGATAACAAAAAAAATATGTGTTGCGAGATATAGCAAGCGTTTTTGGTCAAATGAACATGGCAATTAACCTCATGAATTAAACAGGGTACAACTATTTAGTTAACTGATATTAACCTCAAAAACATAATGATGTATGAAGATCATTCGTTCCCATATATACATGTAAACTAGTGAAATGTCAAGAAAGCACAATGGACATATAAATTGTCAAACTATTACTGTATCTACAGAACTACACAAAAGTTTTAAGTCAAATTGAACACTCGAATGGTTTAGACTATTTTTTCGCATATCATTGGATGCATTAGCCAAGGACAGTGAGTTATATATTCTATAAACGGAAACATATTTATCGAATAGACTACAATCTTACAACTCTCCGAAGAATTGGTTCCAACGATGAGCAAAGTTTCTGTAGACTGTCCACTTTCAGAGCCTCAACAATAACACTGCAATCAATAATTCGAATTCTTAGTAACAGTTTGCCTCTTGCAGCACAAAGCTCGTGGGATCACAAATTAACTTCAACTTATCAATTCTAACCACAAAAGGGAACATGAAAGAGAAAATGAACAAATAATACTAATTAAAGTTGCAAATATATAATATCAACAGCAAACACGATACAGTCATCACCAAATTGAAGGCGCGCACACACACACACTTGGAGATGAAAGCTGAGAACCATTTCAAAAAAGTCAACTCCAAATCATCGCCGATTCACTTAATCCCAATCCCAATTTGAACTAATTTAAAGTCATTGTTTGTGTAATTGAGCTGCGAACACTATTTGCAGAAACAATCTAGGCAAAAAAATAATAATAATAATAATTTAATCTCTCAGCAGAGTAGAAAAAATACCTAGCAAGAGCCGGGCGTTTCCTGTCAGGCTGACCTTCCTGGCTGCTGCTTGGATCCAAGCTCCGTTTTTCTCTCGCCGCCATACCGTTGGATGATTCAATGTACCGAGTGTGCATTTTTCAGCCTCTTTTACTTTTTTTTTTAATTAAAAAAAAAATCTGCAGCTCCGAAAATAGTATTTAATTCAGCATTTAAAAAATATATATTATATCCTCATTCAGATCTGATCTTCAATAAATTATAGTGCGAGTGAGTGTTTAACTGTTTGTTTGGAGTTAAAAGTTAGGGCGAACATGGGAAGATTCGGAGAGTGAAAAAAGGAGAATAAAAAGGGGAATAGAAAGCGGGAAAAATTGAAAGGGCCGCGAAAGGGGACAGATGTTTCTAGGAAGCTTCAGTGGTAGCGTCCAGGAAAGCTCCTGCTCGTGGTCGTGGTGCTTCAAAAGCTATTAAGAAATTGTCTTTTAACTTTTCTATTAAGATGGCTTAGGACCAGGGGTGATCGGGTTGCGGTCTTTCAGTTTTTTTAAGTATTTTAAAATCGAATTGCTACATGCGCCAGTTTTTTACAAATGAAAATATCATATATTTGGGGAATATTATTAAAAAAAAGGAATGTCCTCAAAAATACTAAATAATTATATAATAAATTTTAAAAAACCAAACAAATATCTTTTCTTGTGAAACGAGATGTACTTTCGTTTCACTTACAATCAAAAGTGTAATACATTACAATACTCGATGCAAAACACAATACATTTTTGTTAATAGAGAAAATGAATGTAAAATGCATTTTGTTTAAAATGCAAAGTGCACATGCAAATTTATCATTGATAATTAGATTTTAACATATTTATTAGCGAACTAGTTAACTAAAAAATAAATAATAATAATAATTTATAGCCTATAATATAGAGCTGTGCGGTGCGGTTTTTTAAATTTAAAATCATAACCGTATCAATAATGCGGTGCGGTGTCAACTTAATTTTTTTACCGCGGTTTTGATCATAAATTATTATAATCAATTCGATTTGGTGTTGTCCGTTCGTGAAGAAATTAATAATGAAAAAATATCTTGGGTAAAATTTATGTAATTCTCATTATGGAAAAATCAGTGTTTACAAAGGAGCCATGCTCATTATATAGACGTAGAAAACATAAAAAATTAAAGGCATCTAAAATGATATCGTTTGCACTTATTAAAACGACACAGTTTTGCCATCCATCTATTTATATAATCAGAAATAGAAACATGTAATATGACTTCATGCCGTAGTCGACCTCATCCGTGCTGCGACCTCAGCGACCTGAACAATCTCATGTTGAGTTTGATCGAAGATTTCTTAGCACTCTAAGAAATCGTCTCCGCAATAGTACGAAGTCGATTGTAGAGCGGTAAACTTTCCCGAGTCGTGTCTCTCGAGGATAGATATAATCGGCAGTCGGTGTATTTAGTTACTCTCTTGTTAAGCTAAATTACACTCATCTACACTAGGAAAGCATTAAGTCATTGGTTTGGGTTGAGTTTTATGCGAAAGCTTGAATTTAAAAGGAGACTTTAATTAAAATAATGAACATGAGGATTTAGGGTGTTCGGTTCGTCTCCACGATTAATCGGTTTTCGCCGAGCACTTAATCCACGATTCGCGGTTGTCAATCCCAAATGTCGATCAAGTATTGAGGTCGTCAATCCCGAGTCTCGACAAACACCGATTAATGGTTCTAAACGAACCTAAACCCTAAACCCATAATTACTAAACCAATTGCATAAAATTAAGCTTACAATCAAAAGATAACTCATGGAGGGAAAATCAAGCATTTGAAATTGAGAAAAGTCAAAGGCTTTTAAATTGAACAAGACAAATTACCAAAGAGGAAACCTTCATACAACTTTTAAGAACTAAGAGCATGCTTGGCTAAAAAGAGTAAAAAGCTTGAAAATGAAAGCATCCATAGAGTTTTCAAGAAAAAGAGAACAACAAGCTAAAAACAAACCACCAACATAACAATCTTAACCTAACAAGAACAACAACAACAAGAACAATTAATCAAGAACAAGCAAAATAAAGGGAAAGAACATTACCAAATTTCAATGAACACTAAAGTTTCAAATCTTCAAATTACAAGCACCACAAATGAAGGAGGTGTCACTCACTCCAACACTTGCTTGAAAACAACTACCTAACAACTAATTAGCTAAGCTAAACTAGAATAACTACTAAGTTAACTAAAACTACATTAAACTAGGGATTTATGAACTAGGGTTTACAAAAGAAAAAGTGAAGGTTTGGAGGAAATGGAGCAAGCCCCAAATTCCACCAAGGAAGGGTTGTTGGATAAGGTTGGAGAGTTGATCTTATTTATACAAAAACGCAGGGGCAAAAATGTCAAAACAGGATAAAATCACGAGCTGGATTGCGTCTCAGTCGATCGACTGCTTTGCCCAAAATCTCCGAACCTACTCGACTCCAGTCGATCGACTGGCTCGGCTGCTCCGGCTCGATTTTCTCGTTTCGCTCTAAACGTCCGCCGGTTGTCGCTCCTCGTTCATGATGTATTTTCTTACTTTGCCCGTTCCAATCCGAGTCGAAAGAGATTCCCTGAGCGTGCACGAGACCCGCTTGGTCATCCTACGGCCAAAAATATGAAAAAGGGTAAAAAAAGTACGAAAAATGACTAAAAAATGCACAAAAGCTATAAAAACCTAAAACTAACGAAATAGGCCAAAACGACTCCTAAGACCCGTAAATGCAAGCAAAACACATGCAAATGCGATACAAAAAGGTAACAAAAAAGTACAAACCCCCCCCCAAGTTGGGAGCATGATGAAAATCCATCATGAACAACTTGAACACAAGTAGAAGAAATTGTCCACAGGGTAAGATCTTTGTCAAAAGATCAGCGAGCTGATGCGCAGAAGAAACATGGCAAAGCAAAACAAACCCCTCCTTGTACCTGTCCCGAACCACATGACAGTCAATTACTAGATGCTTGGTCCGTTCATGAAAAACAGGATTGGCGGCTATATAGATCGCCGCTTGATTATCACACCACAAAGGTATAGGTAGAACAGGTGACAGATCAAGGTCGCGAGCTAAATGGAAAAGCCAGAGTAGCTCGCAGATAGTAGCTCCCATTGCTCTGTATTCTGCTTTTGCTGAAGAACGAGATATAGTGGTTTGCTTCTTACTTTTCCAAGAAATCAAGCAGAAACCCAGTAATACACAATAACCTGTGACCGACCTTCTTGTATCTCTGCAAGCTGCCCAATCTGCATCACAGTAAGCCTCAAGTTGCAATGAAGAATCAGCTGAGTAGAAAAGACCAAGAGAGGGAGTGCCCTTTAGATATCTCAGAACATGAAGGGCAGCTCGCCAATGAGAGGTAAAAGGGTTGCTGAACATCATAAGTAACATCAACTCTGGTTAAATTCAAATATAACAATCTGCGTATCAATCTTCTATACTGTGCTGGATCATCCAAAGGTTCACCATCAAATCCAGTAAGCTTGAGTCCTTGAAGGAAAGGAGTTCGTACAGTTTCCTCTAGCCCCATGTCTGCAAGAATATCCAAAATGTACTTTCTCTGACAAAGATAGGTCCCTTTACTCCCTCTAGCAATTTCCATTCCTAGGAAAAGTTTTGCAAAGCCAAGATCCTTAATAATAAATTCAGCATCCAAATGTGCCTTAAGGTAATGAATCATTATCTCATTGGAACTAGTGATAAGGATATCATCCACATATATCAGCATTGCTACAAAACCTTCAGAAGAATGATGGGTGAATAGACAATGATCCAACTTGGATTGAACTAACCCAAAAAGGACTAACTTCCTGCAGAGCTCATTATTCCATTCCCTGGAAGCTTGTTTAAGGCCATACAAACTCTTGGTTAGTCTGCATGCATCACCCTTTTTTACCCCTGTATATCCTGGAGGAGCTTTCATGTAAACCTCTTCACTAAGATGTCTATGCAGAAATGCATTATTGACATCCAATTGATACATTGGTCATTTATGCACAGTTGCAACTGCCATAAAAAATCTGACTGTTACCAGCTTTACCACAGGGGAGAAGCAATCAAAAAAGTTTATTCCCTCGATCTGGTTGTAACCTTTAGCCACCAATCTTGCCTTATCTTTCTACCTCTCCATTGGCCTTTCTATTCACCTTATACACACATTTACATCCAATAGCTTTCTTTCTAGGTGGTAGAGAAGCAACAACCCAGGTATTGTTCTGCTCTAAATCTGCCAGCTCTTCATTCATCGCACGTACCCAATTAGGGGACATACAAGCCTCTTCATAGGTCGCAGGTTCCTTATCTGTAGCAATGTTGGCAAGGAATGTGATAAAAGCATAGGCAAATTGCATAGGCTAATGCATAACTGGTGTGGTTGCGGACTGACAAATGTAATCCTCATGCCATCTAGGTCGCATATGATCTCTTGTACTTCTTCTAATATTTGCAACCACATCTTTAGGGGGCTCATCAATCTGAACATGTACATCTTCAGAAGGTGTCTCTCTGCAGACAGGTAGAGGAGAGAGGTCGCAATCTGGAGTGGCAGTCTTATCCTTAAAGGGGAAAACATCTTCTTGAAAGACAACATCTCTAGAGACCAGGACAGTGCAAGTACTCATATCATATAAGAGAAATCATTTCTTTCCAGTTATAAATCCCAAGAAAATGCATTTCTGCAACCTGCTATCCAGCTTTGATTTATGTGGATGAATGTTTGCTGCATAGGCTAAGCATCCAAAAGGCTTAAGTCTGTCATAATCTACTACTGTGCCATGTAGTATTTCATAAGGAGTATTCCAATTCAGTCCTGAGCTTGTCAATCTATTTATGATTTAAGCAGCAATCAGAATAGCATAACTCCAAAAATTTTGTGGCAAAGCTGACTGAAATAGTAAAGATCTTGCGACCTCCAAAAAATGCATGTGCTTCCTCTCCACTATACCATTCTGTTGTGGGGTGTAGACATAGTTGCTTTGATGTATTATTCCATTCTCTTTTAAAAAGGACTGGCATTCATGACTCATGAATTATGTTCCATTGTCACTTTTGACCCCTTTAATTTTAAATCCAAACTGAGTATGCACCATCGCAGCAAATTTTTTAAGTCAACTGACTGTCTGACTCTTATTATTTATCAATGTCACCCATGTATTTCTGCTGTAATCATCCAATATTGTTAAAAGATAGGGGCTACCTGTAAGAGTAGACTTTCTGCATGGACCCCATATATCAATGTGAATCAAGTCAAAAACCCCTTTTGTCTGAATTGAACTGGTTGGGAAAAGTTGTCTGTGTTGTTTAGCTTTGAAACAAACATCACATGATTTCAACTTCTGCATAACCTCAGCAGTAATGGAGCTCTTCAGAAAAGGAACATGTGAGACAGTACTAGGACAGGCATGTCCTAGGCTTTTATGCCAAATCTCAATCTCTATGGTGCAGATATTTACATTCAAAATTGGCTGACCATCCAAAACATATAATCTTCTTGACAATCTCCCTTTCACCAATACTTCAGCAGTTTTAGCATCTTGCGATATGCATTGAGCAGCATCAAAAATGCATTCCAACTTTGAGTTGTTACATAGTTGTGCAACTGATAGCAAATTATATTTGAAGGACGGAATGTACAGAACATCAGTGAGAATCACTTTATCACTGATGTGTACAGTTCCAGTCTTCATTACTGGCTTAGTGCTCCCATCTGGAAAATACACCATAATTGTATTGTTCAACTCACTCAAGTCAACCATGAGCTCGGCATTGGTGCACATGTGTCGACTTGCTCCTGTGTCTATCACCCAAATGTCTTTATTTACATCTTCAAACATGCTCAGAGCATACTGCATATCAGTTTCAACGATGTTTCCAGCAAAGTTTACATGATAACCTGCATCATGCAAATTCAACCCTCCATTTCCATTATCAGGTTTCTGATTTAACAGCTTTGCGACATCTTTAGCTAATGCTGATATATCTGCAGCTCCATCATTTGTAGTTGGTTGCTCTTGAGAACCAACCACATTCGCATGAGTTACCTCCTTCCCTTTTAATTCTTTGAACCAATTAGGATATCCATGTAATTTGAAGCATCCTGACCTATCATGTCCATTCCACCCACAATGATCACATTTCAATTTGCTTCTCCTCTTTACTCAGCTTTCCAGACCCTTTCACTTTATCCCCATTCCATTGTCCTGTCTGAAATTTTCCTGAACTTCCTCTTCCAAAACCAGTTGATCTAACAACCATAGCCATATTGTGAACTGAATCTCCATTATTGGATTGCACAGCTCTCTATCTCTCACCTGAGAGGATCATGGAATATACCTTATTGACAGTAGGTAGAGGATCCACCAGTAATATTTGTTTTTTCACGTTATCGTATCCTTCATTTAATCCCATCAAAAGCCGCATTAATAATGAAAAATCCAGAGCGAAACATATCTCTATCCGCTGACAAAGCAAGAAGAGTAATTGATCAAATTCGCGAACGCTCTTATGAAGAAACACTTATGATACTCGAGCTCAATCCCTATAGAGCATGTTACCGGAAGAAGTATGCATAAAAGTATTTGCCTCGAGGAGGAATCCTAAAATTCCGTCCGCTTTCTGGGTTTGGAAAAGCGTCGATTTTCAAGAACGCGAATCCTATGATATGTTGGGGGGCCCTCAATGGGTTCTAATTTGTTGAAGGGGGGAGGCGCTCTGAATCAATCAAAAAGTTTCATGATGCAGAAGTCCTTTCCTTTCCCGGCTGCTCTTCCATCGATCAATACACAGAGAGTAGCTCGAAAGTTTGTCTAAGGAGAGAGAGAAGCTTAAAACGTACTTGTTGTTTTGAGACTGCAGCTAAACAAGTGTAGTAATTGCGTAGTTGAAGAACTGGACCAGCATTCCCGCTTTTTTTCTAGTCAAGCCTTTCTTATCTTATGAGAAAAGGAAATCCATCTGCCTACGACTTTAAGCAACGAAGCGAGATGAGGGCATCGAGAGAGTGGTAGAGCAGTTATTCCCTTCCTGTGTTCTTGTATGCTTGCACTATAATAGAACTAGGGTTTGTATTCGATATGCTTTAATAGAACAGTTAGAGCTAGGGTGAGATAAGTAGAGTACAGATTGACTAGTCCGATCCACAAGTGAGCTCTGATACCATGAAGAAATTAATAATAGAAAAATATCTTGGGTAAAATTTCTATAATTCTCATTATGGAAAAATCAGTGTTTACAAAGGAGTCATGCTCATTATATAGACGCAGAAAACATAACAAAAAATCAAAGGCATCTAAAATGACATTGTTTGCACTTATTAATAAAACGACACAGTTTTGCCATCCATCTATTTATATAATCAGAAATAAAAACATGTAATATGACTTCATGTTGTAGTCTCAGCATAACATGCTGCGACCTCAGCGACCTCATCCATGCTGCAACCTCAGCGACCTCAACCAAGCTGATACCTCAGCAATCCTCAACTAAGCTGAGACCTCAACCTTAGCGACCTCAACCATGCTGAGACCTCATCCTCAGCGACCTGAGCGACCTCATATTTCATCACTTCGGTTCGGGCGATTTTTAAAAATTTATGATCACCCCTATCTAGGAGCATGGAATTAGATTGATATATGTGCTATGGACACTCCAACTTCACCAATAAGTAGTAACATATTTCGTTTCATTTATTTTTAATTTGTACATATTAATATCAAATCTTATATTGAAATAAGCTTTTTCAAGTGTTTTAGGGTTTGAGAATTGATGCTCGGTAAATGCATCACTGTGTACCTAATTTTGGACATGAGTAAAACCTCTCTCGTTTGATTATCTTTCTTGCCAAACTCATTATCTTTTCATCATGCTTTGTTATAAAATCCATTAACCATCTTTCATTGTCTTTCTCATTTTCATTCCTTAAATTTTACCTATTTATTTACGCCATTTGATTTTCGTCCTCCTTTTTATTTTAAGCAATATTTTAATGAGAATTATTTGCCTATACTAATTAACTTCACTTATCATATCAAAATTCATATTAATTCGTAAATTAAGTTCATATTACTACCATTGTCGCAACCAGAGGCGGATGTACTAGGGGGCCTGGGTGGCACAGGCCCCCCCAAATTATTTTATTTTTTACTTTTAACCTATATATAAAAAGAAAATTGTATTAATTTCTACATTAGCTAATTTTGTTGTTTAAATTTTTAAACCATAATATTTAATTTTTTAGAATAAGTGATGTATAATAATTTATTTTTTTGGTGATATTTACGAAGATTTGAGTTTAGATATTGATTATTCTTGTTTATCATTAAATTTTGTAAATTTTAGATTTATTATTCATACCAGTTTTTTGGAATGCTATATTGATTTGAGCATTTGATCACTTGGTTTTTTCTCGACATATTAAATAAATAAATAACTATTGTTATTGGTATTTGATTTACTTAAATTGCAGTCATTTGGTCTTAAAAATCATAATAGTATTATGGTTTGTTTAATTAGCCTTCTTTAATTTGTATAAATAGATTCTACCATTATACTTTTTCAGAAGTATAATTTCTTTTGAAGTTAGTGTTACTTCTCCCATGATGATGACGAGTGTAGAAAGAGTATTCCAAAATGAAGTATGTAAAATAAAATTGTATAGTAGCAGGAGAGATCAAACATAATTATTTTAGTTACATAAATAGAGAAATAGTTATTTTTTTTATTATTATTAGCATGATACAGTTGTAAGTCGATTTCAAAATATGATAATTCAACGAGAATAATAGTATTATATTTTTCTTAAACCTTTATTAGATTTTATAATTGTTATTTAATGTGATAGTGTTTTGAGTATAATTTTAATAAATAAAAATATTATTGTGTCAGTGCCCCACCAAAATTTTTTTTTCTATATCCGCCTCTGGTTGCAACTATTGTCATTGGTCAGTCGCTAATTGCTTTCAGTTAGGGATGGCAATGGGCCAGGTCGGGCTGGGTACTAGAGGACACGGACCTGGCCCGTGAACTTGCCCCAACGCCCCGACCTGGCCCGTGCCCCGCAACGGGTCCCACAAAGCCGCCCCGCGCCCTGCCCTGCTCGGGGCGGGGTCGCCCTGCCTGCTCGGGCGGGTCCGCCCCGCCCCGCCCTCTTTTTTTTTTTTTTTTTTTTTTTTTTATCCTTTTTATCCAGATTCCAAGATGAACCTTCAAACTAATGTAACATGTTCATCAATTGCCATAAATAAAAAAATACGAATGAATAAACAAAACCAAATCTAACGATAGCATGGCACAAAATAGTCTAAAAAGCACTCCAGTTTAAAGTTACAAATAAAATTGGTCTAAACAAGCATAACAATTAAAAATACAACAGTGTTTCAAGGACATGATCATATGAATCTATCGATTCAAAAATAATTAAAATATGTAGGCGCTAGTCTAATACTAGAAAAATACATGTCACCACATGTGCACATTTCATCCAAGGCTAAACCATCAGTTTCCTGCAAAAATGCATTACAAGAACTTTAATATAGATGGCAAAATGATAGAAAATAGAAGCAGCAGATTGTTTCTTAATTCTCTCTATTTCCAGCAACGTAGTAGTTCAACTAGCATATGATGAAAGTAAATAAACTCCAAAGAGCTCCAAAGACAGCAACAATTAACAATTGCACATATTCCGAAAAGGACAACAACAATTAACAATTTCTCAGATCAATTGCACAACAAAAGAAAATTTGCTCAATCACAAACTCTTTGGAAATATGAATATATCAAAACAATGCACATATTCCGAACTCCCGACATTAAACTTGAAAAGAAAAAAAAGTATATCAACGAAATCCAATAAACAAATCAATTGTGCGAATAAATACCATGATACATACAAATATGTAAATCATCGTGAGTAAGAATATAGGTTATTGAAAATCACTACCTCTGGGCGGAGATGCTTAAAATGAAGTCTGTGATAGGATCCCTTAGACTTCCAGGCTGCAATAAACATAACATGAAAAGAAATCAGACACAATATAAAAATTCTAAGAATTCTAGTTCATAATCGATTAATGAAAGACAGACACAATATAAATATAATGCAACAACATAAATTAATAATCTTAAAATTCTAATACTTCAATTTACAACCTAATGAATCAATTTACAATAATTTTTCCTTTAACTTTTTCTAAAGATGATTCTTATTCTTGTAATGAGATTTTCACTACTTTTCTGTGAAATACTAAGACTCCCAGGGGAGCCCATAAAGACAAGTTGTGCATGTGAGCAGTTAGAAGGAAAAGGCAATAGAAAACAGTAGTTGAAAAATCATGGTGCTAGCTTTTTTTTAAGTTTCACATCTACCAAACTCATTGTTTATTCATTTCCCTTGCAAAACAAGTATTATGCCTGGTTATCAAAAAGATATGATTATCTCAATAAAGTCTAACGTGAATATTTGAATTGTAGACCAAAAATTAACTAAAGGCACAATAAAATTAAATGTAGGGGCAATTATTATCAATTGATTTGGGCTACAATACAATGCATAATTGAGTTCATGACTATATATACTCTCAATCCTCATTATAAAATGGACCCATGTATCCAGTGATCGATTAAGATTCACGAGTCTTATCGATTGAAATAATATATTAACTTGAAACTAAACAAACTGAACATGACTCATCTCTTCTCTTCTGAGGCAAGTCATAATGTGCAATAAATTTGCAAAGCAAAATAAATTCTAATTGCAATATTAAGAAATGCTCTTCGAATCGAATTGCAACCGTTTAGTTTCAGAGTAATATACTGTGCCTGTCATTTTCCAGGTTTAAACATCGAAAGATCAATATAAATTAAATTCGGCAAAATTTAAACTCCAACTATTAAAAGTTTCACAAAACATTAAGATTACCAAAAACAACTATCTATAAGGTGGTGCAGATATTATATGCATAACACACTACTACTACAAGAGATTGAGAAACGAGAGTCTACTCATCTTCTCTAACGACGCTGAGATCGTAAAATTCCTAACAAAAATGAGATATAAGAAAGTTTTGAGACTTACCATAGATGATGGAATCATCAAAGATTTGACCCTTTCGAACTCTCTCTGTAACTCACTAGAGGCCCGGGAAACAAAGAGAAGATGTGTACGAACGAGATATCCAGCAACAAGAAGAAGGAAAAGGATTGAATAGAGGAAATCCCGAACATTTGGCGATCAATATTTTTTGTTGTATAATCGGAGTAGCGGTGTCGGTCTGGACTCTGGCGGAGCCATGGAAGAGCGCTGACGGTGGAGGCGAAGGGCTCAACTTAGGGAACAAAGATTACAACTAGGAACGGGATGATGAAATTGAGTATGAGGAGTTCGGRAATCTGGATTTTATCTAGAGGAGCCGCGTAAGCGAGCTGGTGGTGGCAGATGTGGAATGGCGGAGGCGGTGGTGGTAGAGGCGAAGGTGAAATGGAGAGGTGAAATTAGGGATAGAAAGCTCTGCGTCTGCGGGTTAGATCAATGTATTTTCATATAAAATATTATATTCTATATTATATTATATATAATATATTATATTATATAATTATATATTAGGAACGGGGCGGGCGGGGCGGGGCGACAACAGTACCCGAACCGCCTCGTTCTTAAGGCGGGGCGGGTCCGCCCGGCCGCGTTTCCTTAACGGGGCAGGTCCATCTGCCACAAAAACGCCTCGGGCGAGCCGGGGTTCATATTTGCCATCCCTACTTCAGTCAAATTTCGTACTAATACTTTGGATTTACGCTTATTTGTCAAATTAACATACTAATACAACTTTTTTCCAATCAGATTTATACTACATACAACCATTTTTTGTTTTTAACTTGTCATATATTTCACAATGATCATTGAAAAATTTCATACTAGTTATCAACTATCGTACTAGATTGTGATACTATATTTCTTAGTCACTTTTGGAGAAATTTGCGGAAGAAATTGGGATTTAGCTTGTTCTATAATAGTGCATATTATTCCAAGATGAATGGATCAGTTGAAGTTGTTAATCGCACATAGGGGAAATCAAGAAGAACAAAGGCACGCTAATAATAATAATAATAATAATAATAATAATAATAATAATAATAATAAAAGAGTACATAGTTAGCATTGTCTCCTAAAGGTAAATCTGTTTTCCACGTGATATTGCAACTATTACCGGGCCTATTATTGTTTCTTCAAGGAAAACAAATGCTCGTCTACACTGCAAAACGACGTGTAAACAAAGTATAAACAACAACAATAAATGGCCAACTTGAATAAAGGTAAATCCAAGTTCTCATTGGTTTGATAGTAATTTTTTTTTTTTGTTATAGTATTCAAAATTGTTTAACTTTTACTGTAAAATTAATAATTATATTTAAAAAGTAGATAATAATGTATTATTATATTTTATTATGTCAGATTATATTTAGAAAGTGAATAATATTATATTTAATAGTATTTAATTATATGTGTTAATAGGATAAATTAGGTGTAAGGATTATTAGCTAAATATATGAATTTTTAAGATTTAAAACAAATGAGCATTCCAATTTTTAGAGTACCCAAATTAATATTTCAAACTCCATGACAAACATGAAACTAAATATTACTATCTTATGTTGAGAAGGGAAAAAAAGGATTAATAATAATGGAAACGTTAATGCCACGGCTCTACTTTAGCGCATATCTAAACATGAACAACAAATTTTGTAGGGCTTTGAATTAACATTCGTTAAAAATTTAAATTGTAAGTATATATAAATTGTATGGTATTCAGAATTCTGTGAATATATAGTAAAGATTTTCGTTTGTTTTATACTCTTGAATCATCTACAATTAGCCTTAGAGGTCAAATAATATTTGAAAAATGGATCATAATATATTATGATTTTGTATTTAATGTCAAATTATGTCTGAAAAGCGAATGGTATTGTATTATAATAGTGTATTTGTAGTATTCAATTATATACTCCTATTAACATCTTGTGCAGTATTTGATTAGGTGTACTGCATCCATGAGATAGTGACCTTATGTAACTATCTTATAATACTATCCACTACAAAAAAATCTGGCATTACTGGCGGATTTCCTGGCGGCCAAAAAGCCGCAGGAATGCTGACGGGTATGCTGGCGGATTTCCTGGCGGTCATGGCCGCCAGTATATAGCCCCGTCAGCATGCCCTCAGGGATGAGGCGGGAATTTATCCTGTGTAACTATTCTGACGGGCCTGCCCGTCAGGATATATTTTTGATTTAAAAAAAATATGCTGACGGCCGTGGCCGTCAGCGTGAAATTTTTAATTAAAAAAAAATAAAAAAATATATGCTTACGGGTAAGACCGTCAGCGTTTAAGTGTAATCCTAACGGCATGGCCGTCAGGACTGTGACCTAAAAATCGGGCCTCCCACCTTCCCCGCCTCACTTTCTCTCCTTTCTCTCTCTTTTTTCTCCTCCTCTCCCCCGCAGCACCGCCGCCCGCTCCGCTCGCCGCCGCCGCTCCATTCCGAAGCCCAGCCCGCCTGCCACCCACCACGCCTGCCTCCCACCGACGCGAACGCCGCAGCCGAGCCCAGCCCACCTCCGCGCCGCTGCCGCCCAGCCAACCTCCGCTCCACCGCCCAGCCCACCTCGCCACCGCGGCCGCCTGCCTCCACCGCCGCAGCCGAGCCCAGCCCGCCTGCCATCTCCACCGCCCGCCTGCCACCACCACCGCCCGCAGCCGGCCAGCCCAAGCTGCCGCCGTCGCCTGCCCGCCGCCGTCGCCGTCGCCCGCCCGCTGCCGCTCGAGGGTAAATTTTTTTTTTCAATTTTAATTTTATATTTTTAAATTTTTTTTGTATATTTGTGTTAGTTATATTTTTTATATACTTGTTATTTATTAATTATTATATAATTATTTTTAAAGGTTAGGGTTTAGTGTTTGTTTAGGGATTAGGGTTGAAATATGGTTTAATTAGGAATTAATTATGAAATTAGGGTTTAATTTAGGTTTTAATATATAATTATTCTTCAATTAGGGTTTAATTTAGGTTTAATTTGAAATTAGGGTTTCATTTAGGGTATAACTTAAAATTATATAATAATTTGGGTTATAATTTGTAATTAGGATTTAATTTAGGTTTAGTTTGAAATTAGGGTTTCATTTAGGAACAATCAATTAATTAGAGTCCAATTTAGTAATAATTACATAATTAGGGGCCAATTTAGGAATAATTAAGCTTGTGTAGATTCTGGAGTACACTTGTCTATAAAGAGTGCACACAGCACCCGTACAGAGATTGTCCTCCTCAAACGCCCTCCCCATGTCGGCTCCAAATATACTTAATTCAGACAACGTATTTGGAGCAGACATGGTGAGGGTAGTCGAGGAAAGCGATGACCTGTATTCGAGTGTTGTGTGGCTCTGTATAGACAACGTGTCTACTTCAGAATCTACCTAACTAGAAACAATCTTGTATTAGGATTTATCATTAGATTATTAGGGTTTGCTTTCAAGTTTAGGGTTTAATTTAGAAATAATCAATTAATTAGGGTTCAATTTAGGAATAATTACACAATTAGGGGTCAATTTTGGAATAATAGAATAATTAGGGTTCAAATTAATAGTAATCAATTAATTAATGTTCAATTTAGTAATTATTACATAATTATGTTTTATTTAGGAATAATCAATTAATTAGAGTCCAATTTCGTAATAATTACATAATTAGGGGTCAATTTCGTAATAATTACACAATTAGGGTTCAATTTAGGATTTATCAATTAATTAGGGTTCAATTTAGGATTAATCAATTAATTAGGGGCCATTTTATGAATAATTAAGCTTGTGTAGATTCTGGAGTACACTTGTCGATAAAGAGCGCACACAGCACCCGTACAGAGATTGTCCTCCTCAAACGCCCTCCCCATGTCGGCTCCAAACATCTATAATTCAGACAATGTTTTGGAGCAGACATTGTGAGGGTGGTCGAGGAAAGTGATGACCTGTATTCGAGTGCTGTGTGGCTCTTTATCGACAACGTGTCTACTTTAGAATCTACCTAGTTAGAAGCAATCTTGTATTAGGGTTTGCTTTCAAATTTAGGGTTTATTCACCCATTATATTGTGTATATATTGTTCATGCATGGGAGGCCGTGGTGATCGGCCGGAATTTAAAAAAATTTGCATATATATTGTTCATGCATTGGAGGCCGTGGTGATCGTCCGGGGTTTAATTTTGTTTATATATAATATTGTCATTGGTGTTGTTGGTTGTATACCGTCGGATGTTGACGTGGGTTACGGCGCCGGCCGGGAGGTTTTGTCCCTCCAATAGCGGGTTTTCAAATCTTATTTTTAAAAACGTGATAGGGTGTCACGGGATTTTATTTAAACTTTCAAAATATTTTTAAAAAAATATGACGGTGGTAATTACTTATTTGGAACCTTGGCGAAGTGACACGATGCATTATAAATCACTTGTTTCAAAATTAATATCATATAAAAAAATTTGAAACTAAGTTTCGAATTATTCCAATATTCCTTAGACCCGTTTGAGATTTAGTATCAAATATAGAGTTTGATACTAAATTTCGAATTGTCCCATTTTTGGACAGTTTGAGAATGTGACTTGTAGTATGGTTATCTTATGTGTATGTTTTTTTTTTAATTTTGAAATTTCGGTTTCTGCATCTCTCTAATTGTTCTCGGGTGCACTGAAATATACGTGCACTACGAGAACTGAGGGGAGATGCTGCCGAAATTTTGATTCTAAGAAAAATGCATATTTTAAGATAATACACACTACTAAACGTCACCTTCTTGAATGGGATACACGAGATCCTTTGAACAATGTAAATGACGATTATATGAGGTCAATTGCGTATGGTCCATCACGTGTTGTGAACACCTTCAACGGTTGTAAGATTAATGGATTTATATTTCACACGCTCTCGTATGGGTCTGAGCGATCAACGTCGAGCACAGGAGTTTGTATAAGAGGAACAAATTATGGGCCAGATTACATGGATTATTACGGTCGTCTTCTAGAAGTGGTTCAATTGGAGTATCACGGGCTTCAAACTTCCGGAAGGACGCTCTTGTTCAAATGTGAGTGGTTTGATCCAACTCTAGCCGGAACGAAAATCCACCCTCAATATAAGCTCGTTGACGTCAATCATAAACATAAATTCAATCGATACGAGCCATTTGTACTCGCATCCCAAGCGACTCAAATGCACTACAGTTCGTATCCGAGTTTGAAGCGAGACAAACTAGATTGGTGGGCAACTTGTCAAAGCAAAGCTCGTTCGACAGTGGATTATATCGAGCCTCGCGTGCCTGAACAACAGTCTTTCCAAGAAGATGTTGTAGAAACATTTCCTGCAATACAATTAGAGGATGTTGACTTCTAATTAAACGACCCTCTCAATCACGAACATGACGAGTCGGTCAATGATGATTCAGAAGAGTTAGAAAGCGATGAACTACATTTAACTGAAGAAGACGAAGGAAGCTACGAAGATGAGTCTGAAAGTTAGGGATGAGGTTTGAAAATTTTATGAGTGTTAACGATAATCTGAACAAACACACGACACACACACACACACACACACCACACACACACACACAATTAATTAATTCATTATATTAAATTTTGTCAATGTAACTTTAAATACAGGCTGCACAGACGGGTTCGCAGCCCAGTAACTACGAGCTTCTGCTGAGGTATCATCGAAATCCCGACGGCACATTTACGGATCCCAAAGCCCAGAGGATAGCTGTAAGTTTATATGTTTATATATAACCGATTTATTATAAAATCTGATAAAAGTTATT
>BMAC01000711.1:527264-578096 GCA_014905375.1 Phtheirospermum japonicum
CACACACACACACACATATATAATATATATATATATATTATATATATATATATATATATATATATATATATATATATATATATATATATATATAATTATATACTTATGTAAAAAAAATTTATTAATAAAAACTATGTTGTATGATAGATGCCTGGTAGAGGTCCCTCATCATCGTCGGATTTCTCTCGGCTCATCGTCTTCGGGACACCATGAGGATTATGCCACCGACATGGACCTCGATGATACTGTTCCACCTACCCCGTCTGATGAGGCGGGGACGAGCAGCGCTGGTACAGAGGTCAGGACTTCCCGGGATCGAGGTATATGTGCTCGGAAATAGGTAAGTAACATTTTAATCAATTTAGTTATGTGTTCAATATGTAATTTAATTATTTGACATATATTGAAATAAACTTATTAATTTTTAGGTTACGAAGTCCGTCGAAGGACTTGCCGACCTATCTCAGGACTATACACGAGGCTCGTATCCACCCAGATGGGTGGAAATACGAGCACATCCCGGACAGCCATCGTCAGACGTGGTGGGCCTCGTTTTAGGATAAAATCTGATAAAAATTGTTTGATAATAATAGCTGAAAATTTTGATATCAGGAGGGATTATGAGAGGGCTTTGGAGGAGAGGCGTGCTGCGTCTTCTGATGATAGCAGCCCTCAGGTAGACCCGAACGAGGTCTACCTACAGGTCGTCGGGAATAGGAAGGGTCGACGCTATGGCCTTGGATGCTTTGGGAAGACTCAGAAGGGTTGCAGTACTTCTTCCACCTCCACCTCCGATGTTCATAGGCTCCAGACTCAGGTGCAGTCCCAGCAGGAGCAGCTTGAGCAGTTTCAGCGGATCCGCGAGGAGCAGGCGCTGGAGATTCAGCGGATCCGTGAGGAGCAGGAGCGTTCCCAGATGAGGCTCCAACAGCAGATTGAAGAAGCTGTTGCTCGGGCCATGGCTCGTCGGCCTCCCCGTAGTCCAGATGGTGGAGATTTAGATGGATAGTTCAGGATATTTTATATATTCGATTGGTGAAACGATTTTTAGTTATTGAATGATTTGTTTTGATTTTTTTATTAGTGGATTATTTATTTTGGATTTTTATTTGTTTATTATTTTTAGTTTAATTATTAATTAATATATTAGAAATTTTATTAATAAATTTTTTAAAGAAAATTATAGAATTTTTTTTTGACTGAAGCCGCCAGGAATGCTGGCGGCTTACCCGCCAGCAAAATCCTGGCGGGACAACCCGCCAGTAAATACTGGCGGAAGAAACCGCCAGTAATGCAGGCGGGGAAAGCCGCCAGGAAAATATCAGGTATTCCTGGCGGGCAAAACCCGACAGGAATACTGGCGGGCCTTTTCTGGCGGAAGAAGCCGTCAAGGAAACCGCCAGCATTCCTGGCGGGTATATATTCCCGTCAGGATTCCATAATCCTGACCGCAAAAATATTGGCAGCCGTTATCCGTCAGGAGGCCGTCAGTATTTTATATACTGACGGAATCCTGACGGATTTGGCCATCAATATCGCCGGATTTTTTTGTAGTGATCAAATTATGTACTGCACAAGATATTGATCTTAAATCTCCTGGATGATGTCAGTCTCCTTAGGGTTACGTTCGGTTTTGATCTTCCAACACTAAACAAATATCAGTATTTCTTATGTTCTCTCATGTAATGGAATATAAGAAAACAACTGATATATATACTGTTAGCACGGGAAAAAAACCTAGAACTTTATTATTTTACTTTATTAGAGCTCACCATAATAGATAAAATAAAACACTATGATCTATACACATAAAGTCCATACAAATATCTAAGGATGTAATATCTAAAGGATGTCTCATAGCCCAATATGTAATTAATTAAATCACTTTCTTAATGAGCTTCAGAGTGACATTACACATTAAGTAAACAATAATAGTATGTTGGCCAAATAAGGACATTCTAATAATGGACCGATGGAATCTACCCAAAATGGTCTACTTTTGTCAAGAGCTTTGAGTGCTCTGAGTATCCTAAGAGAAAGAAGTTCAAGGAAAGACAAGAGTCTGTAATAACTTAAGGTTTGTTCTGCAATCATCTTAGAAAGTTAATTTATGCTGTATTTCAAAGATTTGTAGATTAGGAAATTTTTTGAATTTATTGGATAAGGAAGGAGTTGTAGAAGCATGTATGTATATTGGAAACTGTTTTTACCAAATGTTAACCATAGATAATATTAGTTTGAGAAACTAAAATCGAGGAATGCTTGTATGAAACTGGGCTTCCATCTTTTTACTAGGTAAAAATTTTCAAACGTTTTTAATTACTGGATCATATAGTCTTTGACTAATGATGTGTATGATCATATTGCTAAATTGTTACTTTAAAGTTTGATTCTATTCTTAGATTCCTTTGGTTGAGAATAATGAGTCATCTTTCCTCTCTTCACTTCTCTATCATATTGTATCAATGTGTACTTATGGCACTTGGTAATTTCTTATTCTAGTTATAGATTCAACATTTTGACATCCTTAATATGTGTGCAAAATTTCTCTTGTTGGTGCTGATGAGTTATGGAATCTGAGATCCTTTAGAGAATAATTGCTTAAAACTAGATCGCTACGAAAAGAAAACACGGGATTATCGATGGATTTTTATGTCTATACCAAAAATCCATTGGTAAACATCTCTCCAATAATGTAATTGTCGAAATTTACCGAGAAAAAGTGATTTTTTTAATATCACCGACGAATTTGTTTATGTAGGTATATATATTTTTTAATATTACTGACGAATTTGTTTTATATTCAGATTTATTAGTTAAAGTTGTATAATTATGTATTTTTATTTAAAAGTTTATTACAATTATATTATATGTACTTAAAATAATATAAATAAATATATATATATAAATATATATATATATATATATATATATATATATATATATTAAATAAAAAATAAGAAATGAGAAAATAATTACAAAAAAAAAGTTATTGTTATTGAAAACAATATGTATTATTACATTTTTATATTTATTTAGTTAAATTTAAAAGTGTATTGATTATATTATATGTAATGGGGATGATATTATATCCATTAAAATTAATATTGCATTTAAAAAATAACAAATAAAAAAATGATAAATTCTCTTACAAGTTTTTATTGTCATTATAAAAATAATATTGAAAAAACTTGTATTCCCAATTGAATTTTAGCATTAAAAAAAATCAATTTGTTGAAAATTACCTAGGGCTTCGAAGTTTATTGTACAAGTCATTTGTAAAACAATAGTCGAACTAAACTTCACATTTTATCTAACAGTGTCCATAATTTGTTTGATAACTACCTATAGCTTCAATAAATAATTTTACCCTGATTCCATACACTTTTTTTTTTCCCTTATTTGCTTTTGCAGACAGGTATGAGGGTACAAACGATCGATTTTTTTATCCCAAAAATCTAGATTCTCAACATCATAAACCAAAGGTGAAGTCAAACTCAAAATTCTCATGAAAGATCGGATTGTTTGACGCTCTCATATTTGTTTTTTCATTATCTGCTTCTCTCTGTCTTTTTTCTTTTATGTTTTACATATGAATTTTGTTATCTTGAGCCCTCTACTCTCTCTCTCTGATTTATTTATTTATTTATTTCAGATTTTTTTTAGCAAGTTAGAGAGAGAGAGCATCATTGACTGGAGAAATAACAAGGTTTGTTTAAACGATGAATATTGCCAATTCTGCTCTGTACTCCACCCTTTTTTTATGTTCATTTAATTGATTCAGACAAGAGTTTTGGTTTGGGGGTTATTTGGTTAGCTTTTTTTTTCCTTTTTTTTTTTTTTTTTTTTTCAGTTTAGCTACTGGACTTGGCAATCGTTGACTTCAATCTGATCTACTTTGTTGTATAATGTATGACTGATGTACTTAAATTGGATTGTACTATATTGTTGCCTATTTATTTAACAATTTGTTGTTGCCTATATTATTCCAACGAACACGATGACCTCCCCCACCCATCCCTCCATTTATTACTTCGATAAAAGTTGTATTTAAAAAATAAGTAAAACTAATAGATTAATTTACTTTGATCCTATTTACTTTTTATTATTTTTATTTTATTTTATTTTTAAGGTTGTGTATATAATTGAATAATACTCCCTCCGTCCCATAAAGATAAAGATAGTTCAGTATTCCATTTTCGTCTGTCCCACAAAAATAGTCCAGTTACTATATTTAACATATCATTAAATTTTCATTTCCACACATACCCTTAATTAATATTCTTGAAATACTAGTATTCTATACTTACTATATTTAACATATCATTAAATTTTCATTTCCACACATACCCTTAATTAATATTCTTGAAATACTAATATTGTACATGGTAAATTGAAAATTGATGATTACAATGTAAAATCTTACTATTCCAATAACAAATATACTAATTCCTACACTGATTTCTATAAGCATTAATTCACATTAATAAATTCAAGCATTAATTCACATTAATAAATTCAAGAAGGGTATAATTGGAAAATACTAACTAAATTAATGACCTAACTATATAAACTACTTGTTTCTTAATCTGTGTGAAATTAACCGCAGAAACTGAAAACCAAATATTTTACTATAGTTACATTATCTCCTTACACTAGTGGCTTGGTTTAATTCAGGAACACTAGGAATTCCAGCCCTGGAGGGCCTGGTAGTCCAAACAAGAGCGACAAGAAAATAATTTGTCGCCCGTATCAACCCAAAACGTTCAAGGTGTGATAAGTTTTGCCGCCAAGATCTCGATGCAGGCAATTACAAATGTTCTACGTGGCCAAGAGTATCATTCTAAGACAGCACGCAGCAAGACAGTAAAAAAGTTTTGAAATGTTCACTAAACGTTCATTTTTACCAACCAACAATCGATAGAGCATGCTTATTCAATTCCAGACATCCAAACTGTGGACATTTAGACTCGGAGATGATGTGTCTTCGAACCAAACCCACACGAGGGGATAGCAAGATGTAAAATACGCTACAAAAGGACTTATTAGACAACCAAGACAATTCAATCATCGTCTCATCGAACTCTTGTTGACTATTATTGATTCAATCATCGTCTCATCAAACTCTTGTTGACTATTATTGATCACCACACGCATGGCGTCTCGTGCGAGTGCTTGCGGCAACTGGAGCTCGCTTTCCCTTGTTTGCTCTCCGAAATCACCCCTCATTTGTGGTCCTTGTGCCACAGCGAGCAGACCCACGATTAGCCTTAGTTTTGCATTATGAACAATTACACTACATTTGACTACAATTACATTGGCATTTAAACTGACATGTACTTGGTGAAATTGGAGTTCCTCGACTTATCAGTAGATATATGCATAAACAATAAAAGATCATTTAAGCGCTTTTAATTTTAGCATATAAAACAACATTTAAGCGCTTTTAAATGATTATATACTTTATTGATAGTAGATAATAACAAATAAAACAACATTTAAGCGCTTTTAATTTTAGCATATTTCAAAAGATCACACGATCGGGTCAGCCAATTCGACCGGTTGGACACCAAAGCAACATGTAGGGATGGCAATAGATTGGGTTGGTATGAAAATAGTTAAGTGTGTGCCACATTAGCACATCAAAAGTAAAAACATGTTAGAAAATGTTTTGATTAAAAACAGCAAGAGGCAAAGAGATGCATGAGACAATCAAACTTGCATTCTATAATCTAAGATTCACAATAATTTGGCATTATTACGTTAAGTGAACTCTCAGCCTAATCTAAATCCAATGATTCACACGAGCTTCAAGTGTGGGCCCAACACGCTATACTTCAAAGAGCAGATAAACTCAAATTTTTGTAATTTGTAAATCGAATCACATACTTGATTGAGAGATACCCAGACAAAAAGAGAGAGAAACTTCAAGCAACAAATTTAAAAAACCATTTCATACATAGCAACTACTCCTCATCACAGGAAACTTCTTTAGTCTTAATCATAATAATGTTCTTAATTAGCAAAAATTAAGAAAAGTCTAAAAGAATTCAATTTTCGCCACGGAGCTCGGCGACATCATAGATACACGCCTCGTTGATATCTCTCACGAAAATCCAACCAAGCTCTTCGTCTGGCTTCCAAGAATTCATAATCTCCGCACACAATTTTCCAACTCTGCGGGTTTGATGCCCAGTACATAAACACTAATGTAATGTGTAGCAACTCCTATATGATAAACATTAGTAACATATCTCCTTCGTCTGTCCAGACAACTTGTACTATGTCGGAACTTTAACAACTCTCCTATCTCCTAAGATTAGGATGCTAACTCCTAGGATTAGGATGGTGTTGTTGAAAGCTCAAATACCTTATCACTGTCACTTTTTCTTTTCTTTTCCTATTTATTCTTCTAAATCTATCTATTTATTCTTCTAAATCTATATTTTTAAAGATGCGCCTATTAAATCAAGCACACTTCTTAATTCTTTTATACATATTGTTTTGTACGTGTTCTCTGGTAGAAGAAACTCATCAATAGGCCAATTAAACTGCACCTATTAAATTTCATCAATAGGCCAATTAAACTGCACCTATTAAATTTCATCAATAGGCCAATTAAACTGCACCTATTAAATTGCATCTGACTCAGAAATCTGAAAAGTCAATGATACCAACTTGATCTTCCTAGCCGTGCTAAAGGGCATATGATTTTGTTTCAATGTATGGCATATTCCCAAACAATTCGCAATAGGCAACAAATAATTACATCATTAACTTGATTAAAAAAATAAATCAATATTTTTAAATAAATAAACTAATATAAAAAATATTTATTTACTTTTCTTAAATAAATCAATTTGTACCCTTCTGCGAATTATTTGCGAATATAACATATATTGAAGCAAAGGAAGATCAAGTTGGTCCACACATTATATCATTAACCATTAACTCATTAACTCTTTCCCACAAGTCCTCAAGTTGGTCCACACATTATATCATTAACTCATTAACTCTTTCCCACAAGGACTTGTGCATCCGAGTCAGTACAATTTGCACAAGTACAATTTGTACAATTCTATGGATGAGTTTTGCTTGAGAATACATCATCATAGGTATAAAAGAATTAAGCTTGATATTATTTTATTTATCCCGACATAAACATACCTTGCTCAACTTATTTTTTTCAAGAGTTCTTTTTTTTTCTCGTTTTTTAGCTCACCAACAATTACCTCTTAATCTGTATTAAAATAAAAAACAAGTAAAAAAATTATGCTTCTCTTAAAATAAAAGGTACTTTATTTAACCCAATTTTTGCAGGTTTCCGTTTTGTTTTGTTTAACATCCTAATCCTATGAGAGAGAGTTGCAGAAGTTCATAACTCTCAAATGAGAGCTAACCATAATTTTGACCAGAGTCTGATATCAACTTCTATATCAACTTCTGACACGATTTTCACAAGTTGATAGGGCATATTCAATATTCATGACAAACGAAAGAGATATGTCAATCACACAGGATTGAATTGTTACACATTCGTGTTAATATAATGAGGTAAAGACTATGTGCTTAGATTATGAATTCTTAGGGCACAAGACGAAGGATTTGATTGGATTTCCAAGAAAGATATCAACGAAACTTAGACCTATGAAATCGTGGAGCTTAGTGGCGAAAACTAAATAGAAAAGTAGTGTAAAAGAGTGTCTTAACGAAGCTTGGACCTATGAAATCGTGGAGCTTAGTGGCGAAAACTAAATAGAAAAATAGTGTAAGAAAGTGTCTTTTAGACTTGCTCAGTGGCAAAAACTAAAGAGAAAAGTGGTGTAAAAGGGTATCTTCCAAACTTTTGTTAATTTTGCTAATTAAAAAAATCACTATGAGTTCGTAGGTAAAGACTTAAAAGAAGTTTCCTATAGTTTCCTATGATGAAGAGCAGTTGCTATGATTGATTATGGTCTTATGCGAATATGGTTATTGTCTTATGTGAATACTTGTTTTTTTTAGTTATAAAATTCTTATGATGTTTCTCTCTCTTTTTAATTTGTGGTGAAGTTTCTCTCTCTTTTTAATTTGTGGTGCGACTGTATGTCATTGATTAAGTCGTCGACTGTTTATAGCTCTATTATGCTCGAAATTCTGACATTAGACTCGCTTTAATTTGGCAATGGGTAATGTAACAATTGGTACCCACAAAAATTACACATGATGGGTATTGGCACGGGTATGGATAATTACCCACAATATTGTTGGGTATGGTTATGGGTACCCACCCCGCCCATACCCATACATATAATATAAGTATGTGTGTATATATATATGTGTGTGTATATGTATATATATAATCTAAAGGATAAACGTTCATAATTTATTCGAAACTCGAATTCTAAAATTAAGGTAAATTAATTTTTGTAATCTTTTCAATTTGTATTATCAATTTTATTTGACAAGTAAAAGTAATTAGTATATGATATCAATAAATAATTTGTTGGCAAGTTGTGGAGAGTGTCGGGTTCATGTTTGAAATTTCATGATTTAGTGGTGCAGTGTTGAATTATAAACATAAACAGAGAAATTGAGTTCTAAAATTAGTTGTAAATGAGTTCTAAATCGTACCTCCTATTTAGTTTCGTTGGCCCCAATTTTGCCGAGGCACTCTCCACTTCTTCACTAACCTGGTAGACCAAAAGTCAATTTCGGTTATAAAATGTCAAGAAAGCACAATGACCATATAAAATTGTCAAACTATTACTGTAGCAGAACTATACAAAGGTTTTAAATCAAATTGAACACCAGAATGGTTTAGACTATTTTTTGAATATCAATATGCATTAGCCAAGGACAGTGAGTTATATATTCCATAAATGGAAACAAATTTATCGAATAGACTACAATCTTACAAGTCCTCAAATAATTGGTTCCAACGATGAGCAAAGTTTCTGTAGACTGTCCACTTTCAGAGCCTCAACAATAACATGCTGTTGTTGTCGCTCGACGTCCGGTACCCGCAGTTTGCACGAAACGGTATAGTTTCTGGTTGTCCAACTTCGAATAATGGCCCGGGATCTGTCCGTATTTAGCCAAACCTGCCCCAATCTTCAGCGCGCCTTTCCGAAAGCAGCAGCCCGCTGTTTGTCCTGGCCCGAACCCTTGACAGCAGTCAGCTCCGGCCCGTTCCAGCAGCAGTCCCAACGGCAGCTTCCTTCCAGTCGGTTCTACTGTGTTTCAAGACGAGTCGCCGCCGTCGAGTCTAGATCTGGAAACTCCGGGATAGGGTCACTAATATATTCGGCTCAGGGATTCGTTCTTGGTCCTATTATTTTCAACAAACCGAAACAACCGCCGGTAGCAGCCCCCGGAAAACCCCTTCAACAGACCACCTCGGAACCCTCGGTTGAATAATCGGCAAAGCTTACTCACTCACAAAAAAATGAATGCCCACTAAGGAAATTGGTTCTCGTAATTTCGTGTCAGAAACTCACACGGATCTCTTTTAAACAGGTCGGAAAAAGAGAGAGAGTCAGGAAGGAGAAAACCGAGAAGGAGAAAAGGGGGCTGAATGAAGATTAGGGTTAGAGTACCCTTTTGTATGTGGGAGTCAAAGGTCCAGATTGAAATACTTACGATGGACGGTTAAGATCAGTCCGTAACGGGTCAGCGGGTTGGACTCTCCTCATGGTGCGATCCGGGCGGTGGTGGGCTGGGTAGGATAGGCCCGGCAGAAAAGCTACGTGGACCGGTCGATATAATTTGGGCCGCACTATAACAACTGCAGTCAACATTTCGAATTCTTAGTTACATTTTGCCTCTTGCAGCACAGAGCTCGTGGGATCACATAGTAACTTCAACTTATCAATTCTAACCACAAAAGGGAACATGAAAGAGAAAATGAACAGATAATAATACTAATTAAAGTTGAAAATATACAATATCAACAGCGAACACTAACCACAAAAGGGAACATGAAAGAGAAAATGAACAAATAATAATACTAATTAAAGTTGAAAATATACAATATCAACAGCGAACACTATTTGAACTCGTCATTGTATGTGTAATTGAGTTGCGAACACTCTTTGCAGAAACAATCTAGGCACACAGATAAAATAAAACTAGTACACCGCACAACGGTGATTCCGACCGTAATATATTTTAAATATACTATTTTGAAATATGTGTACTTTTAGAAATTTTTGTACAGATAAATGAATTATATATTAAGACTTGTTTAATCCTTGTACTTATGTATAATGTTTCTAGCATTTTATTTATTATTAATAGACCATATTTTTTTTACTTTTGTTCATTTACTTAATTTCTTTACCTACTAACTTGAATGCAAATATTAGACAAATTTGAATTAATTAACTCAATTGTGTTTTGTGATTGTCATTATGTAAAATTTATCTATTGCAGTAATAGTTATTTAAAATTTTCATCGTCATAAGAAAGGGTGTTTCTTAATTTGTATCTAATGTTTAGTGCATAACTTGTTTCTTTCTTTCTTTCTTTCTTTCTTTTAGCTCATCAAGTGTGACAAATTTAAAAGATACTAAATCCATTAAAGAAAGAAAAAATACTTATAAAAGTGTTTGGACAATGAAGTTGCTCAATCTACAACACTCTCGAATCTCCTTGAAAAAAAATATATAAAACTTAAGGGTTTGGTCTTCAAACCTATTTGGATGAACAAATCTCCTTTTTTGTGTGTGAAGAAAACAAAAGGGAAAAAAAAGCTGGAAGGGGCATTTTCAATAGCTTAAGGGTTTAATTGTTGTTTTGAAAGAATACAAATATTTATTGTTTTTCTATCACTTTGGTTGTTTTATTTTTATTTTTTCATTTATAAAACGTCGTTGGGGTGCTTGTTGGTTGTTAATATTCTAAAAGTTCAAAAAGTTGTTTGTTCAAAAGTTCAGAAGTTGAAAATTTGATTGTTGTTTGTTCAAAAGTTCTAAAATATACCCCCATTAGAAACATCACCATGGTAAAACAATAATCCCTTTAAAACTTAAATAAACATACAAAGTACCCAATACACATAACCCACCCATAAATAGCTAATAAAATCAATTTGCCCCATCAAACATTGGTGGAAATACTTGAAAAGCTAAGACATCTACGAAAATGAATTACAAACAGGACATTGATAAACAAGAGATAAAAAAAAGAAAAGGAAAAGGAAAACAAGAGGTACCTTTAGTTTGTTTTTGTCTTAGTAATTATTCCTCCAAATACGTTAACGGAACAAAAAAATAAAATAAACAGTTTTAAATTTGAATGGATAATTATATTTATTGTACTTACAAACAAAACCCTACAATGTTAAATATCTAAAGGATTAATTACGAAAATAAGCCCTGGGATTTGGTGTATTTGTGTGTGTATATTTCTTTGCTCATAACGGGGGTAGTTCAATTAGCTTATTTTCCCCGTAATATTTATGCACGTATCCATTTACAAAGTTTCAAAGACTGGAAAAAGGAAACATATGCTCGAAATTAAAATAAAAGAAAACTCGAGTACACTAAATGAATGCAGGCGAGAGGTTTGGAGTAACTACATTGTTCATTTTCATATGTAAAGAACTCAAGTACTTTGTCCAAGCTACAAAGAATCCGGGATCAAATAAACATATTACAGCCGTCATTCATCTTTAGAATCTAAAAGAAAATTAGGAAAAAACCAATCTAGCCCGGATCAAAGAAACATATTAAATTAGGTACCTTAAGTCTGTCTATCAAATGCATAAGTTGTAGTTAATCGCCGGCGGCACACCGACTGCTTTTCTATAATCTTCTTCTAACTGGTTTGTCGATTTCCTGGGGTCCCACCCCGCAATCTCCCAGTTCCACCAGCTATAGCTATTGCTCCCCCTCTGCTCCCGAGTTTTCAAAACACACACCCAAATTATGAACACCAACAGTGCAGTCGTATAAGATTAGAGTTTGATTATTATTATAAAAAAATCTACTAACAATGAATGGAATGAAGATGGTAGAAATTGTTTAGAAGATTACACATTTAAGTAGAGGAAAAACATGATGGGTCGGATGAAATCACACCTCGTGCGAGAAAATCAAGGATTGTGAGATATCCATTGAATGCTGTTGCCAAACTGCACGCCAAGCAGCACCAGCGCAAGCCAAGGCTCACCAGGGCACGCCAAACTTCACGCCAGGCCACGCCCTCTCTCGCCAAATCCGGCACCAAGCGACGCCTGCCCTCGCCCAGATCAGCGCCATGCCTCGCCCATGCACGCCCAAGCCCCATCCGACCAGCGCCCAGGCCTGCCGACCACCAGCACCCATGCGCGCCTAGGCTCGGTAATTACCGAGCCACCTTGAGCCAAATCGAGCCATCTCTAGTCAAAATGTGCCAAAAATCTAGCCAAGGGTCTAGGAAGGTGCCTCCGGGTCAAACTTGGTCAAACACGAGAATTTTAAGCCTCTAAGGCTATTTTGGCCCATTTAAACCCAATTAAATGTAATATAAATAAGATACTTCTTTCATTTTGAAACACACCTCCTCCCAACCCAAGCTTGGGTTTGGGATAATTTTCTCTCTCTAGATTTAGTTTTGAAGCTTGCCTTGGGTTTGTAAGCTCAAGATGAATCCAAATACTCCTTTGAATTTTTACTTTCATTGTAATTCAAGTTTTGGGATTCTCCATTTAATTTTAGTAAGCTTTCCTTTTAATTTCAAGCTTTGTTCTTCATTTTCATGCTTGTTCTTCAATTATGCTTTTTGTCTTAACTACTTTATTTCATGTTAGATCTTAAGATTTGGCTATGAAATTTAGATGAGTGACACATCTAGATTGTAGATCGGGTCTTGGATCATCATGGCTTTGAGTTTTTCACATGCTTTATTTTAGTTTTAATTTTCATACTTTGTTTCATGCTTAAATCCTAGATCTACTCTTTATTGCTTGTTATTTTCATTAAAGTTTTAAACTTTCACGTCAATTTTTATTGCTCTTTACACTCATGCCTTCAATTTTTGTCAATTTGCATTATTTAGGATTTTATGCATAGTTGTACCTTGTGCATGCATGCTTGTACTTGGTGGAACAATGCTTGTTTTTACTTGTTTTCATTAATTGCTTGCATTTTATATTTGAGGCATACGACGAGGCATCCTACCAATATGCACTTTCAATTCCTAGTGTAGTTTAGTTAGTTTAATTGCTTTATTTTCACTTTTTTCTTACTTTTCAAAGCTTGAAACACATTGAATCTTTCAATCGAATCGATTTCCGATAATACCAAGCCATGAACCCGTTGATTCATTTCAACACCACGAAAACTATACAAACAATTGGCTAAGGGCGGCTGCCCATGATTTTTCCTGACCTGATTGTCAGTTTAAGCCAGGATTAGCTAAGGGCGGCTGCCCATGATTTTTCCTGACCTGATTGTCAACTTAGGCCAGGATTGGCTAAGGGCGGCTGCCCATGACTTTTTCTGCTGCCCATGATTTTTCCTGACCTGATTGTCAGCTTAGGCCAGGATTGGCTAAGGGCGGCTGCCCCATGACTTTTCCTGACCTGATTGTCAGTTTAAGCCAGAATTGGCAAAGGGCGGCTGTCCCATGACTTTTCCTGACCTGATTGTCAGTTTAAGCCAGGATTGGCTAAGGGCGGCTGCCCATGATTCTTCCTGGCCTGACGGGCAGCTTAAGCCAGGATGGGCTAAGGGCGGCTGCCCATGATTCTTCCTGACCTGACGGGCAGCTTAAGCCAGGATGGGTTAAGGGCAGGTGCCCCGAGCTGACTGGTATGATGAGCCAGATCCGGCGAAAAGTTTAAAAAGCCTGAATTGGCCAAAATTCTAATTTGAATGATTGAGAAAAAGTAAAGGAAAGATGGAGCATTCTCAAAACAAAATGATATTCATAATTATAAGCGTTTTTGAAATAAATTCAAAGCTTGATACATAAGCTGGCAAAGGTGATTACATTATAGGAAAATTAAAGAGCAAGAACATGGGGAAATTCAACATGAGGGCCCAGAAAACGGTCATCCATGAGAACCTGAAGCTCTCCGATCCGAAGCTAGAGCTCGGCGAACACGCCAGAGTTCACGCTCAGTTGCGTGGTAACGCTGCCGGTATTTGTCGACTCGCTCGGAAAGAGCACGGGCCTCGCCGGCGGCGATAGTCAGGTGATTCACCGATTCAGTTAGATCGGCTTTCTCTTCCTGCAGTTGGCGGTTTACTTGCCGGAGCTCAGCCTATTCCCTCTTGTAGTGACGCTTCTTCTGTCTCTTCCTCTCTAAGAGACGATACAGATAGTTCATCTTCTCACGGAGAACGAAAAGTTTGTCGGAGAGCTTGATGTTTTCCACAAACAGGGAGATGTTCTTCCGTTTTACAGTGTCAAGTTCTTCAAGAAGAGGAGAAGAAGCCATTTCAGATGATTGAAGAAAATGATTCATAAACACACGAATATAAAGAAGACCAAGCACGTGCCAGAGGATAAATAGTACTAGGGTTTCGAAAATTAAGGAAAACTTAGAAAACCAAGAGTTGCTACAAGACAAAAAGATCATTGTTATTACTCATAAATCAAGTTCGGTACAGATTCATAAAAGAAACAGATCAGCCACACAGGCAAAAACTACAGATCTGTTCAAAAGACATGAAGCAAGCAAAAATACAGAAAATCTAACACCCTAAGCTAAGAACCAGGCTCTATTTCCGGTGGTTCTTCTAGGTAGCCAGCTCTGGAAACTTCCCCGAAATCCTTCTCGAACTGAGCAGAATCTTGCAGGTCCCCCAGATTGGCGAAAGTTAGAGAAGTAGCAGTCGTTGCCACAATTATGGCTAACGACTAATCTGGGGCAGGGGAAGAGCCAAAATGTTGAATTAATGACGACCAAAACCTGTCAAAATATTGACCTATTATGACCATTGTTGGCCGAAATGTTTCATTTTTTGGCTTCTATTTGTTGAAATATGAAGTATAATTCGGCAACTTTAAGCCAAAATATGATATAAATATATATATATATATATATATATATATATATATATATATATATATATATATATATGCTTCTTTTAGACGAAATATTGTATATATTTCAGCGTCTATTTGCCAAAATTCGTTCATAATTTCGGTTGTTCAGTGCCGAACTAAGCGCAACAGATTTTACAAATTTCGAACTTAATCTAACAATAGAGATGCCAAATGCGAAAAATAATCGTACAAAAAGGGAAAAAAAATGCTTACATTGGTTCTTCTCATGCCTTCTTCATCATCTATTGTTGATAATTTATTGTGGTTGAAGAATTAGGGTTTAGAAAATGGAGAGAAAATGAAGTTGAAGTAGTTTGTTATATTTTTTTAGGGGAATAATGAATAACCGAAGAAAAAGGTTGAGTGTATTAAATTATATTTTAATGGGTGTGTATAGCAATTTTTAATTTTATGGGTATATTTAACCATTGAGATGAATAAGAATTTGTTGAAATTATATAATAAATGTGACATTTCCTTGAGTGGCATTCTTATAAACAAATTTTATACGTGTGCGACTAACAAAATCCCGGGTGCGAATAAAATTGACATTTTCCTAATTTGCAACTTATCATCCACGTCAAGCTAAGTCCGTGGCCCAAATATCATCTGGCACGTTAACAGACCAAAGCCCGCCGATCACCCTGCCCAAACCCAACAATATCTTATAAATAAGACCACCAATTCCCACCAACACACGAACTAGGTGAGGCATCGCTGCCGATTGTCGGGATCAGTCTGGTCGTACCAATGTTGTTCAAGGGTAGCAGATTTGAATTATGGATTTGAGTTTGTGGCAATGATTTCATTTCAAAAATTAGGGTTTGGTTATATGGATTTGTTTTGTCAATTTTTTAAAGTTTATTTTCCACAATTTCATTTCTTTCCTCCAAGTCAGTCCGTCTGTTTGCCTATTAGGTTATTGATGATACATATTTTATGCAGGCAACGCGGGAAGGTAGCAGAATTTTTAATCTCTCTCCCTATTTCCTTTAGTTTTTCTATGATCATTCCTAAATATTTTATATATAAAAAAAATTGAATTCCTAGGGAACAAATGTGGGGTTACGCAGAAGTCCTAGACTGAAATTGCTGATGGGGTGAGCGATGATGACTTCTTGTTATTAATATTATTCTTTGCTAATTATTGTTAGTATTTTTTTCATTCATGGAGTTATTATTATTTTTTTAAATTTAATATTAGTTGCTTGTAGTCCTCTATTTAACCTGAATTTTCATCCATGCAGGGAGCATACACACCCGCCGCCGCCCCCTAAGCGTAAACCGGCCTTTCGTTGGAATGATGCTTTTGAATGTACAAATATAGTATTTTTGAATTTTTAGGGAACTGAGTTGGAGTATGTGAGGCTTTTGCATGGAAATGTGCGGGCCAACTTCTTTGGCCCAGGTTATGGAATTGACCTTGTTGAGGGCCCCGCTCATTGGAAGCATTTCAACTTTGTGGCCCGGCGTGTCAATGTTGATCCCAATGACAAACCACTTGTTTTGTTTGCTGAATACCGTAACACAGGAACTAATGGTCTTACTACATTGTCACTTGTGAAACCTAGTGATGATGATGATGAATGTAAGTGATGTGTTGTTGATGGTTAGTCTCTTTTTGGTTATTGTAAATAATTAATGTACTGCAGTAATATGTGTTGTTAGCTAATTATTGTTCTGAATGTTTTAATCTAATGGTTTTTTGCAGCGCATGGTTGTCCTTGTCGCTTGACTTGCTTTTGTCATCCGCGTCATGGATTTCATGCTGGTTTAAATGCCTCGTAATTCCTTTATTCTGTCCTCTTGTCTATTTATTTTATTTTTCCTTTTTTCTTTTTTCTTTTTTTTTTTTTTGCTCGAGTAAGTAACTCAATCCTATATCTCATGCAGAGAGGCCGGTGAGTCCAAGATATTGACCGAACAAGCTGCTGCGGAATTGGCAGGATTTGCATTACAGGACTACAATAAGATACATGTATTTTTTTTATTTTTTTTTATATCTCATAACTACATTTTTTTAAATTTTCTTAAAATAAATAATTATCCAGGGAACAAACATCAAGCTTGAAAGGGCCCGGAGATGCAATAGTTTTACAAGTACCGGTCTTTTAAGGGACTTTGATGAAAAGAATAGAGATTGGTTGCACATGAACTTTGAGGCAAGGGTGGGTCCCAAAGAAGAAGTACTCCATTTGTTTGCTGAACTCTATTTAGGGGATGATGGAAACTACGTGCTTGCGACATTGTCACCCGCGGAGCCTTCAAATGAAGTTGCAGGTGGAAAATGGAAAAGAAATATGTAGATTTTTATTTTCTATTCTATTTTATCGTATTGTTTATTGAGTTACTTAGTTGTTCTGAAGTATTTTATTGGGTTGGTGCCAGTGACCGAATGTGTCTTCTGCCCAACTGATATTCGTCACCCATGGCGTGCTTATCGTTATGGTTTCAACGATCCGGCGGTGATACTGAAGCATTTAAATTTACAAATGCCGCAATACTTTGCAGCTCTGTTTAATGACTAATTAGTGCTTTTGCCTGATCTATTTTCTTTTTTCTTTTTTTGTTAATTTTTGTTCTTAAGCATTTTATTCGTCACCCACGGCTTGCTTATCATTTTGCTTTCAACTCTCCGCCAAAGCTCTATTTTATGACTAAAAAGTGCTTTTGCCTGAACAAACTTGGAAAACAGTCCTTGGATGCTTGTTTCATGGTCATTCCAAAGGGTAGTTAGTAAATTAGTATATGATATTGTCATCCATTATATTTGGGTTTGTATATTAAATTGAACTCTTGAGTGGGGGCCCTTTACAGGATTGAATCTAGTGAGAATAGATATAACATAGTATTTTTTTTTTTTCGATTTTATTTTGCAGATAATTGTTGCTTCTTATAATAATGATTAATATGGTTTGAGTGTTTCTATGGTTCAACTACAAGATTAGAGCATCCCAATGCTATGTAGGTCCATTGGTGAATATGTGGTAAATTTTTATTTATTTGGCATGAGGTGACAAATTATTCCAACAATTCTTTTTATTCATTGAAGCAAGTGGTTTTTTTAATATCAATACTGAATTAAAAAGGTATGCTGATTTTATTTTACTTTATATCTTGAACTTGAAAATTATTATTTATTGAGGTCAAAGATTTAAATGTGATGGTCATACGAGTCCTTTTATCGAGTCATGGAGTTCAACTTACCCAAACTTATGCCCACCTAGCTATTGAAGAAAAAAGTTAGTAGCAAATTCTTCATTTTTCTTCAACATCCTAGTGTCTCTCTAATATCATGACAAATTTGTAATTCTAATTTACACCTTTCTCTTACTTTGTTTCTTTCTCTATTAATCTGATCAAAATTCCTTCGTCGATGCACCATTGAGCCACCGTTGCTAAGTTTCGACCATCTCGTTTTCTCTGCTTTTTCATCAATATTACTCATCGATCGATTCCTCCGTCGACACGCCATTGAGCCACCGCCGCTAAGTTTTGACCATCTTACTTTATTTGTTTTTTCGTCGATATTCTGATTAGAACTTGACTTTGGGTTCTCTGCCAAGATTTCGGTAAAGATTACGATCTCTTATATTCTAAAGTCTTTCTTTGATAATTTATTAATTTACATGTATTTTTAATTTCTTACCCATTCAATCATTCAATTTTATCACTGTTAATTACTTCAATTTTGACAACATTCTTGTGCATGTTCCCACATAATCTTTAAAATGAAGCTTATTGTTTCAAGTTGCAGAATTATCTGAACTATCATGCTATTGATTCGATCATCTCTTTTGAAATTTGACAAAGCTCAATCCCCTATCTTGATTAAGTTTGTTAATTAGTATTTTTTTTCTAGAAATTTTTTCATGAATGAATATTACATATGTTGTATATTATTATAATTACCAAAAACTCCCCGTGAAGTGTTGTAATCAAAAATCAAATGATTATGCACAATACAATGACATACGAGACAACATATGCAAAAAAGAACGATAAATAGAAATGATAAATTAGGAAAAATGGCATGTGCAATCAAAAACCATATAGATAATAATAATAATAAGGGAAAATTCCCATATACTATTAAAACATAAAAGACAATTCCCATGTAGTCCAATGACTCTTTTTATTCCCATATAAGCCAAAAACTTCCCATTTAATCAATAAATATATTTAAATTGTCAAAACTAACCCTACACCTAAAACTCTTATACACTAACCCTACCAATCAGAAACCACCTCATCCCAAACTCCGCCCCCTCAGCCCCGTTTACCCTTTCTCCTTCCTCTCTGAAATTCACGATGCCAGAACTGACACGCCAGAACTACAATGAAGACCCAACCCGCCTCCCTCGCCCGACCTCGCCTCACTGTTCGGCCAGCTGGACGGCCTCGTCTGCGAGGATTTCCGGGAGGCGGCAATCGATCTGCATAGACGGTCGTTCGATCGGATTCGTGTCCGTGTTCCCGGGATCGGGCGACGACAGGTGTTGAGCCGACATTGGCTACGCCGTAGCGGTCGAGCACTGGGGGCAGGGGATCGCCACCAGAGCTGTGAAATTGGCGGTCCCAATGGTGTTTACGGATTTTTCGGAGGTGCTGAGGGTGCAGGGTTTTGCGAACGTGGAGAATAAGGGGTCGCAGAGGGTGATAGAGAAGGCTGGGTTTAGGAAGGAGGGGCTGCTCAGAAATTACTGTTACCTCAAAGGCGACCTTCAGGATTTGGTCCTTTACAGTTTCTTGTCAACTGATTTTTTATTTTGATTTTGATATTCACGATTTTTTTTTCATTGGCGCCTGGGTACTCTCGCGAGCCTGAAGAAGAAGAACAAGGGGAAAATTACAAGTAGTTTTGATAAGTAGTTTTGTATAAGTAGTTTGGATAATTACAAACTACTCTGCCGTTTTATAATACTGTTAATTAGTTTGAAATTCTGTGTTATGTATTCTGGATTTGAATTAGTAGTTTGGAATATGTAGTTTAGATTTGAAGATGAATTCTATGTATTTTGGGTAAGGTAGACCATTAATGTTGAAGTTGGAGTTGATGAAAGTGTATCTTATGAAATTTATTAATGTAGTATAAAATTTCTCAATGTAGTATGTTTATTTTCTATGTAAATTGGAACTTGGCCGATCAATTACATGATATAGTTTTGAAATTTAATCGAGTAGTTCTGAATTTTTCAAGTAGGTTTGAAATTTACACGAATAGTTTTGAATTTAAACGAGTAGTTTTGAATTTTTGAAGAATAGTTTTGAAATTTATATGAGTAGTTCTGAAATTACATGAGTAATTCTGAAATTTACACGAGTAGTTCTGAATTTACATGAGTAGTTCGTCAATTTACACGAGTAATTTTGAATTTAAACAAGTAGTTCTGAATTTACATGAGTAGTTCATCAATTTACACGAGTAGTTTTGAATTTAAACGAGTAGTTCTGAATTTACACGAGTATTTTCTGAATGTACATAAGTAGTTCTGAAATTTCGAATAACAAAATAAAATATTTATAAAGGGTAATTTAGTACTCTTATATAATTTTTGGATTAAATGGGAAGTTGAGATTTCAATGGCCTATTAGGGAAAAAACATTTCACTCATGGTCTATATGGGAATTGACCCTAATAATAATAATAATAATAATAATAATAATAATAATAATAAGAAGAAGAAGAAGAAGAAGAAGAAGAAGAAGAAGAAGAAGAAGAAGAAGAAGAAGAAGAAGAAGAAGAAGAAGAAGACATCATAGACATTGTTTTCCAATCAAAAGAACCATAGAAATAATTATCTCTTAAGGAATGAGAATATCGAACTACGGAGTAGGATCACTTTGTTTTGGAAAGGTAGTAGCTTCAAAATTGAATTAATCCCATCATCTTCTTCATCTCGACAGAAGGTAGACGATTCGAATGACAAACTCCCTGACCATTTCCTATTTTAATTAGGAATTGATGAGTATTAAAAACTTATTCGTATTTTATACTCCATTTAATTGCAAGTGCACGACGTAGATGAAGCGACGAGTAAGCCCGATTTTCACAGGGACCAAATCTTGTAACTAACAAATAACATTATTATAAACTAACTTTATCTAATGAATATAAAATGAGATTTTTGGTTCACGCATTACAAACGACGAACATAAAATAAGCCATTTAACTTATTTACAGAGAATAAAAGTACAAATGTAGGAAAAGAGATTTTCAAATGAGACGGAGGTATTTCGGGATTTGAGATTACAGTGAACTTCCAATCTTTATCATGTTTAAGCACTTGGGTATTGTTGTTATTCAATTCACTATAAGTCAATCACACAAATAATTTAAACCTTCTATCGAAGTGCTTAAATAGTAAATACTAAATGTTAGACGCATTGTCAAAATCACGATTAAAAATCCAAAATGTTTTAAAATTTTATATGAATTCACTACCAATTTCAAACCTCTCAGTCTTATTGATTAGAGTGTCTCATGTTTGAAGGCCTAATTGATAAATCTCATCTTTCTAATTATTATTTATCAAAGTTAGTAATTATAAAAGATTGTCAATTTATCACAACTTTAGATATGCACAAACGATTGTCAATAGAATATTCAATGTTGAATTAAAAACACAAAAATAGTAAATGGATCATACTTGACTATAAAACTTTTTCAATCAACCAAGCATTGTTTGAATCAATGATTAAACAATGAGTTCTAGATGTGAGTCGCATTGTCAATTACAATTAGAGCTCCAAAAAGTTTTAAAGATTTTAACAACATCAACTCGAATCTCAAGTCTCTCAATTTATGAATTGTTAAAACTAATAAGTATAAAATATTTGTCAAGCAACTATACATATATGTGCTTTTAGACGCTAAACTTAGGTTCGTATTTTGAATCATAATCAGAGCATATCGCAGAGATATTCCTGGAGATTTTCTATTTTGCATGATTTCTTGTCAATTTTTCAGTTTTTTTCTTTCGAAGATAAGTGGAGATCTCTCTGTGGTTCGAGTTCAATTGCTCAATATTGATAATGAATTTAACGTGCAAGAACTTTATTCACTAAGGCCTCATTTGATTTTGCGGAAGAGATTGGGTAAATAAATCAGTTGGGACGGGCTCACACTGTGTATGGGTGTGAGCGAGGGTTGTTTGTGACACAAGACAAGGTTAATATTTGCTTGGGATTGGATTCTATAACTTACGTTTGTACTAATTGATTTATTGGGATTAAAGTATTTAATGACAAAATTACCCCTTTCACTCTCAAACACAAAAGTTAGGTTTTCTCGAATCATATTTATGAGAAAGGAAAAAAATAAGGCAACAAGCAATACCAAACATCCTTATTTTTTTGCTCTCGCTGTCATGGCCATCTAAATTGCCGAATTTAATTTGTTTTGTTCAATTGTGTGGTATTACTCATCGCCCAGCTATGGTACATGTTATGAGGTAAGCCAATAAAAGCATATTTTCTTTGTTTTTGCTTTCATTATCTTCAAATTTGTTTTACGCAGACCTGGACATAGATCTATGATATGCACGTATGTATCACTACATATTTTTTCGGGTATATGAGATGATTGCGAGAACTACAATTTTTAATACATAGTTTTCACAATCGATTGTATTTATACTCGAATCATATAGGAAAAACAATATAAATGTGTAGGGTATAATTGAGATACACTTTGGGTGAACTTTTATTTTAGTTATTAAGTCATTTCAAGCAAACCATGTTTAGTTTCATTAAACTTATTGTGACGAGCAAATTTGTGTTCCCACTATATGGTCTTCAATGAATTAATTTTTGAGTAGATTTGTGTGGCAATAAATTATTTAACGAGTCCCAATTGTTCATAGGCAAATATTATTATTTGTATGTAAATAGAGTGGTTGTCTGTAAATGTTGTTTGTTAATTCACTGCTTGATTATCTTTATTCTCTCAATTACAAAGGCCCACCCAAATAATATTTAGAAAAATGGAAGCCAAATATATGATGATAAATACAATTACCATGTTATTTCCCAATCATTCTTTAATGTTGTATATATCAGGTAGAACGTTAAATATACTCCACATTATATACTTGAAGGAAAAAATCAAAAGAAAAATAAATCAGATGAAATTAATGCCTGATCCCAACAAGCGTGCATATGCGCCTCTTTGTCGTGGATGATCATTTTGCCAGTTTTTGTTGTTTGGTATGTTCCGCTAAAGTAGGTGCTATATGTTTGGAGCAATGGTTGGCGTATGTTGCAGCATGGATTTATTTTAACTTCTACCAAAGATTAATTTTGTTATATTATGATATGTAATATGACATGTTAATGGTTTGAAAAATATTGTATACTTGTCTCATAATTGTGAACCAAGGCGATCCATGTAATCCATTATATTTTGGTTTGCGTGTGTTAATTAGACCTCTATTAGTATGCATTAATTATAATCGATGGTGCCAATATACTTCATAAGCATGTTTTATGTATAAAACACAACCACATCAAGGTTATTCACTAAATCACGAAATGTGAATAACATGTAGACGTGTACTCAATATAATACTATTTTGGTTGATTGATTTGATTTACATAATTAACTTCGTATATGTGAAATCTTGCTTCTTCTTCTTTTTTTTTAAGAGTTTCTGCTTTCTAATTTTGTTTTATTGAATTGTAGCAAGGTGCATTCATAATTTGAGAAGAGGGTTTATGGACCCTCATATGGAATCATCTTAGATTCTCTCAATCCGAGATTGCAAAATTATTGATTGAGATTAATTTCCTCTTTTTTTTGTCCTTTTTTATTTTTATTTATTATTTTTTTTTTTTTATCATGAGTTTCTCCTATCATAAATTACATGTCTCACTCATATATGTTAATGAGCGGGTACATTTACCCGATAAATCATTTGTTAGTTTTAAGATCTTAATAACCCTCCTATGTTGCCTGCACATTTGAGAAACTTAGTTATGCCCAATGTCTTGATAGGGTATGGCTCAGGCTTATTTTGGTATGCTTAAATATGAAACAAATCATGCTTGACCAAAATATATGAGTAGGTTGAATGTGTTGTGGGTAGATAATTGTCTACTCATGTCATTTGTGGCTATATTTCTGTGTCAATGTAATGTTCTCCATAATATTTTTATAGGGGATAGACTGTGCAGGAGGTTAGTAAAATCTTTGTTTGTGATGATGACAATTTAGGATCTTTGTCCTAGTCCCAAATCTGTTTTATGTTGTATGTGATCTACATGATATCTTTTGCCAACTAACCAATGATGATGCATTTGAACAATTGAACAAGTTACAGACCGACTTGGCTATAAATAATGGTCCATAACCACACTTTTTGACATCCACTAAACTTCTCTTATCTGGATAGTTTTATTACAATTACATATACGACAAAAAATTGTCCTATTAACCAGAAGGAGTTTCTCTACGATGAGCAATGGACTGCTGAAGTCAAAAAATGCTTTATCGATTTGTTGCTGACTCAGTACACCCTCGAGCGCTTCAAGCCTTGACGTGTTAATCGTGAACCCATTGAGTATGCTACTCGAACATTAAATGATGAGCTTGAGAAAAACTCTAACTTCAACTATTGTTTCGATCGAGTTGTAAAATTATATAAATGTTATCGTATTTTTTGATGGATTCTCAGGAAACACGGGATGCATTACTCTGAAGTCAACAACACACTTCACGCCCCGAAGCTAGTATGAGATGACATTTTTAAAGTATATCTTTTGGGCAACTAATTATGAACTTCTCTCTAACTGCAAATAGTGTGTGATGATGATGTGTGCTTATATATGTTTTTGTCTGTCATTGTGCTAATATATCTTCTTCTTTCTTTTTTTATTTTCCCTAACGTAGAAGAAGTCATTTATCATTGCTTACCAGGTCAATGGAGATCCAAACTGGAAAGAATTGCAAATGTTGTATCAGGATCTTCACAAGCTGCATATGGATCCCACTTTTGGTGTTGTTATCCTAGATCCCACTGAGGGGGATCAATAGCGTCATAACCCAAACAAAGTTGTGAAACCTAGAATAAGACATCAGTTAATAGATGAGGAAGACTCAGAATCCAATGGGGAAAATATCTAGCGTAAGTATATGGAAGAACTCGGGTCCGACGATGCCAAATCTTAAAAATCAGTCAACCAAGCTCCAAGGACCAATTCCTTTTCAGTGCCAGCAGCCAACTCATGGACAGATGAACCCAATCCCGCCACACGTCCAAGGTTACATTTTCCATTCCCTTCTCCTTGCAAGGGATCAAACAACGTTGGGGGTAGTGGTCCATCATTGCCACCACCATCTTAAACGGTGTATGACTTTTGTGTGGTTAGTAATTGTGTTACTTTTGCATTGTAGATGTGTCAAATATTCGGGCCTTCTGGACCACCAAATCACGGACTCTATTTCCGTTTGAATGTTATGTAGTGTGTTTGCAAACACAATACTTCAGCATAAATAAAACTAATGCATGCACATTAAATTAATGTTTCGTATACCAAAAAATATATTTTAGCATATGTCCCTGAATGCTTAACCGGTGGTCCTTGGGGAAACATCATTGTGCTCGACAATGGAGTTGTCGATGTCTACTAGGGGTCCTAAGCCACCAGTAATAAATGAAGGGTTAGCTATCTCTATCATGTGTGTCGCATGATCAATTTCCATTTCATCCTCATCACTAGAAGCCCACTCGCCATATTCATTCGACGACAAACCCTCACCAATGATGAATGGATTCTCCCAATTATGTCCAGGCTCGTCCACGATATCAACTTCAGCCGCTCTTCGAGTTTTGAATATGTCAAAACATCTCTTAAACTGTGCGAAGGAATAGTTGAACATTTGTTTTCTACATATTAAGCATATATGTGAGTTAATGAGACCATAATGAATGGACTTTTTAAACTCTTTTCGAGATTCGCATTGATGTTAACAATTCGTTTTGAAAAAAAAAATCAAACTACGACTACAAATTATCTGCTTAATATTGATTAATTAATAATACTGTAGAATTTGGTAAGGCTCAAAGCTTACCCTACATCTCTTCTATTAACCAAGGAAATAATCTAGAGTTACTTTTTCTTTAAAGCCGAGCTACTTTTAGCCTGAATTCCAAAGTTATTGTTCGTATCAAATCCTACATTCACTTGCTTAAGACCGCGATCTAACGTACTTATTCCCTCATGCTGCTGTTGTTCCATAATTATCTCATTCACCGCATCTGCAAATCCTTGGGCATTCTCACTCGTAGCCCTATCCTTACCAAATATGTCAATCCAATCCTTGAAAAAGGGACACGTCTTGTACCTCGTTATTTTTGCATTGGGATCAAACTACATTATTGCATAACTAATTTCAATTTGTAAGACGAGGAAACAAAGTGAAAGTTTTAATCGGAGATAAAAATAGTGTCATATCAGTCTCGAACCTTAATGTGCTCGGATCATATGTCTTCATGATTTACTGTGATTGTGTTACTTGAATCATTCCATCCAAACCCCGAACGACCTGGCATAAGGCTTAGTGACCCGTAATACTTCTTCCACACGTGTATCTTTGAAGTTATATGGGGCTCCACTTTAATGTCGGTTACAGTAAATATTGAGCCATATGCTTCTCTAGTATCAATGCGTGCCCCGATTTGAATCCATTGTCTGCTTTCCACCCCCGTGGGGCAAGGTCTTTCAATCCATGCACAAGGATTACTTCCTCCTCAATGGTCCAGGTCCTTCGACTGGCACGACCCGATGAAGGTTTTGCAAAGCTTGCTCACGATTCCATCCCTACACTAGTAAATCATTGATGGTGAGATTATGGCTCCATTACAGTTGTTCCCATCAACTAATCACATATCAAAATTAAGATCTAAACTGTACACAACAACAAGTTAGCTACAGTAAAAAACTCCAACAGTAGTTTACAAAATGAAACCTTACCAACTATCTATGGTTACTTTTTTCTCAATAGTATAACACAAATGTATGTGAATGCCCAGTGATAACATGGAGATCAGGCTTCGCCATGATATAATTAAGTCAGTATAGTAATCATCAAAGTTCATACACATTTGAATAATAACTGGTTCACAATTTCAAACAACAAGCCATCTTTCTAGAAATAAAGTAACTAATTTCACATTATATTACAAGATCAATTAAATGCATCTCTCTGAGTTAAGTTACACCCTTCCACTCCTCGTACATGGCCACCACGAACGTAACTCTCCAGTTTGTCCACTCTTCCGAAGGTGGAACCTGGTCTATGTAATCTTCTGGGTTCACATCAGTTTCTCTAGTACCGAGTTCGTACTCCTCAACAAGATGCTCAGTCAGGTCTACAACAATAGTAGTACGAATAAAATTATGGAGTAAACAACATGCCATAATCATTTGATTCTGAGTGCCAATGTTGTAAAATGCTGGACTCCTTAGGACAACCCATCTCTTATTCAGTATACCGAAGGACCTCTCAACAACATTGCAAGCCTTCGCATGACGTAAGTTGTAGAGTTCTTTGTAATTTTGAGCCCCCTCCCCCCAGCACCAGTACCCCACTCAGCTAAATGATACCTAACACCTCTATATGGTGCAAGAAAACCCGGACCGCTGGTGTAACCACAGTGGCATATATAATATTGTCCTGAAATTATTTAAAATATTGGTTAATAGGCGCAACTCTTTTAATCATAAACACTATATGGAAGAGTAAATCCCCTTTGGAAATATATAAGTGCGTTATGGTTTATTTACCAGTAGGTACTTTAAAACCATTTGGCCTATTGATCGCGTCTCGTAGCATACGGCTGTCGGCTGCTGAACCTTCCAAGCCGGTGAAAATGAATCTATAATTCATAGTTCGGTCAAAGACACCTAAAACATTAATAGGTACTTCGCCTTTGCAATTTTGATAATGTGGTTTCTGCCTAAACGACACCTGAACTTGAACATACATTCCGTCTAATGCACCTAAACAACCCTACTTATTTATTCATTTACAAGCGTTAAAAAATAAAATGTGTTATGAATATGGAGTTTGTTTGTAACTTTTATATTTATGCTAAAATTACCTTAAACCATTTCCAGTTAACATTGGTATAACTTTCACCGATCTCTGTTGGTGCAACATCTAGTATCGGATTCAGTCATAAAACCGCATCCAAAACACGGTGGAAATGCTTCTTATAGTCTGTCCGCACCTCAAAAAGGCATGTTTGACAACACGGTTTTTTGATGGTGGGCTAGTATAGATAGAAATAAAGCAACTTGTTCGCTAACTAATATATCACGGGAGGGCAGTAAACCCCAAACTCTCTAGAAGGTAACACAACCTACCGAATGCATTCCTATAAATTCGAAGTTGTTCAATACACATTGTATCACTTATGTCTATGAGTCGGCTTAAATGTGTAATGGCTTTGATAGTTTGTTAATGAATCGTTCTCGTACAATGTCAAGGAATCAACGATGCTTATGATGGGGTTCAACAAAAGTTTTTTGATAGAAATAAACAAGCATGAAAAATAATTTTATCATTTTTAACACGGTTTCAATGATCAGGGCCACCTTAATCTCATCTTCATCGCAATCCATGTCTTTTAATTGTCTTTTTTTTCACGATTGGTGATTTGGAAAAACAAGATAAAGTCAATATTAGGTAGGTGTTGACACTTCCACCACTAACACAAATCTAATCGAAAAAACGAAGGTTACAGTACAGGATGGTTCCTTATAACACATGGGTCGAAAATTAATGATTGTGTATCCCATAGAAATGGTCGCTTTTGTTTTGCTTCTTCCTAAAAACATCACAATATAATCATATTTCTCAAAATAAAATTAACATGCTTCATTAGGTAAATTTAACAAACACACATAATCATATTTCAATTTTTTCTCATATAATCATATTTCCCAAAAGAACATAACGACCATGTTACATGTAAATTCAGAACACCCACATATACAATTACACACAAATTTTTTCTTATATAAACATATTTTCCTAAAGAACATAACCAACATACTAGATTTGGTAGATTCATCATATCCACAAAATCAATTACACATACAATTTTTCTGTTACAATCATGTTTCCCAAAACCCAGTCTTAACCAACATGCTCCCTGGGGTAGATTCATCATAATTTCAGCACTTTCACATGATATTCTCACATAATCAGATTTCTCAATTCAACATATAAAGAACAATGACGGTGATCGGGTATATTCATCATACCCACACAATTATATTTAAACATTTTCTCATATAATTATAATGCTCAAATCAACATAAACAAAATGTTAAAATCCGACTTCCGATCATACCCACATAATCATATGCAGACTTTTTCTCGTACAATAATATTTAACAAATCAGCAATACAACCTTGTAATTCAGTCGAATAAAAAATGGGTTTCTACTTACCTGAATGTAGCCTTAAAAAATTACTGTAACTTGAAAATGACACCAGCCCATAAATTAACATTGTACCAAAAGTGTAGCCAACTGCAAACCCTGTACATAAATTACAAATCAATTTAGAAATTCGGTGGATATTCTAAAAAATAAGAAATTGAGTTTTAGAAAATAAGTTTTTTCAAACAAAGGAGCAATTTTCTTGTTTTCGAGCACCATGAATTCATCGTATTTAATCATGATTTGAAGAACATTCCATAAATTTTCGAACATTCACGACAGTGCAATCGAATTCTGCTGGTGCTGAATAAAAAATCACTTTATTCTTCTCTGCGGCGTTGATGGATCGTGGCAGTAGGGTTTCTTCTCGATTGGTGAATATTTATCAAGGCTCTATCGTAAATACAGTCTCAAATGATGGCATATTCGACAAATTAATAATTTTCTCAAGGACATGTGGATAATTTCATATTCATCCCAATTCAGAATAATTATATCCGAGGGTTAAAGATCGGATCAAATAATTACACCATAAAAAAATGATAAATTTTGGGCTTGGATAAAAATCCCGAACTTGTGTCCAAATTCTCGAATAATGATTTAGTGAGATATCTCACCCAATCCTATTCCATCTAGTTTTGGAAACACTGCCTGGGAGATTTGTGACGCTTTTTCTGGATTATATTGTGGGGTAGGGGTGAGCGGAACCGGGTACCCGGCCATTTTCCTTGGAACCGGAACCGGAACCGGTTGGAACCGGGTCCCAAAAAAAAGAACCGGTCCCGGAACCGGTCTAGCCGGGTCCAAAGTTTTTGGAACCGGTCCCGGACCCGTTGGGTACCGGTTCCGAACCGGGTACCCGGTCTTTATTTGAGTTTTTTCTTTTTTTAAGTTTATAATAATAAATTTGCTAAATTTCGTATACTACATGCCATTAACACCCTACTATATTGTGGTATTGTCCAAAATAAAGTGCACAATACATTAGTATTTGCTTCCTCCTATTTACCAAAAGTAAGTGTACAATATAGAAAAAAATTTAGTTTCCTACTACATCAATTATATAATATTACAGTACCAAATTTTATGAAAATAAATTTACAAATACATAATATAATAACAAGTTCACAACATTCATTAATATAAAGTTTTCAAACTTATTCATAATAAGAGATCACAAATCAACAAAATACATAGAAAATCCTCAAAATACACTTAAATATATTAAATATTAAAGATTTGGTACCGGGTACCCAGTTTAGGAACCGGTACCAGCGGGTACCCAGTCCCGGAAACCGGTCCCACCGGGTACCCAGTGGGTACCGGGTCTCGAAAGTATGGACCCAGAACCGGAACCGGTTACAACCGGTTCCAAGAATCTGGAACCAGAACCGGTACCAACGGGTCCGGTTCCGGGACTGGACCCGCCGGGTCCTAAGCAGTTCCGGGTCCGGGACCGGGTACCCTATATTTTTGCTCACCCCTATTGTGGGCAATAATTAATTTCTCGGGCCGATGTCCACTTAAACTATCCTATCCAACAAAGCAAATGAGGCCTAAGTTGTTATTAGATTACACGATATAATTTCGCAGAACCAATCAAAAGCAGACACCATGTGTTCCCATTTTCAACTTCGGCACCCGGCAAAAACAAAACACATCCAAAACTCGAATTTCTCCAAAACAGAAAAAAGAGGTCCAACTAAAAACATCTCCATTGACCAAATGGAGATGGACGATTGCATATTATCCGGCCAAGTACGCGCCAACGGCCGCACCACGACGGCGACGCTTTCCTCCGCCGGCCAATTACGGTGGGACGAGCGGCGGCTGGACGTGGAGAAACAAGTCCTCGGCTTCTCCGTTGACGGATCGAAGATCAAAATCAGAGCCGTCGTGGAGGCGACACCTGGGATCTGCTGCTCTAGCGACAAACTGCCCCTGATCAGAAAGTGCTTTACTCTCGAGCTCTTATCAGACGATTCTATCCCCATATGGACTCAGAAACTACAGGAATACCTAGATTCTCTCGGTAAGTTTTCCCTTTTAGGTTTCCACGTTGGTTTGTTGTGATTTGATTAGTGGCAGCTCCAATTGCGTGAAAATATGTTTGTCGTTTGTATTTCAATTTTGTGTTTGGCGATTCAGGTAGGCCGAAGAGGCTGTTCATATTTGTGAATCCATTTGGAGGGAAAAAATCGGCATCGAAGATTTTCGTTAATGATGTGAAGCCTTTACTTGATGATGCCAATATCGAATATACTGTACAAGGTTGATAATCCGCACTGTGCTTCATTTTTTTATTCTATTTTTCTTCTTCTTTTTTTTTTAATCCTGTTATTTGCAGAAACTAAATACCAGCTTTACGCAAAGGAAGTTGTTCAATCCCTGGATCTTGCAAAGTATGATGGCATCGTATGTGTCAGCGGGGATGGTGTTCTAGTTGAGGTAGCTCGTCATTAATAATCACATGTCTATGGAAATTGGCTTGTGCATTTATGAATTTCAATTTATCCTGCATTGTGATTAGTTACGAGGTTCTACTAATTGTCTTTTAATATATTGCGGATCTTAGTAGGTACTTAATGGACTGCTAATCAGGACGGATTGGGATAATGCAATAAGGATACCTCTTGGAGTAGTACCTGCAGGTTAAACTCGTCTTTTCAATTGCTTTCTGTGAATTTCCGTACAAGTTCAATTTACTCGATATTAATTAGACAGTTATCTGTTTACTGTTTTTTTCCCCTTCCTATGATATGTTTGAATACCTGCCCTATATATTTTCAAACTTAACAAAAATGTTGTTTAGATTTTTTTACTAGAGCTGTATTTTTTCGTCCACTTGAGTAATCTTTTTCCCAAACTTCAGGAGCTACTTTTGATAGCTCCATCGCAATATGGTGGTTAATGTCACATTAAATACATTATTCATTTGGATATTACTTAAAAAGACCTCGATAATTTAACACTTGCTTAAATAATATATATATATATATATATATATTGGTCCCGAATAGGGAGCAACGTGTTAAACTAGTATCTCGATAAAGTAATAAGTTTTAGCAATCCCAAGACTATTACTTTATAGAGGTTCTAAGGTAATTTGTCCAGCAATGCGTTACACAAAAGGCAGATAAATGAAACTACATCTGCTTCTTTTGATTGATATTACTTTTTTTTCTTTTAAACTTCATTCTCTTATGCCGCAATTAAAGAAAATTATTCTAAGTGTGAAATGATACACTGTCGTAATTTAGGAACTGGAAACGGCATGGTGAAGTCACTCCTAGATTCATGTGGCGAGCCTTGTGCAGCATCTAATGCTACAGTGTCTATTATTCGAGGTATGTTGAGTTCGTGTTTTCTTCTTGTTGCTAATTTTGTTGAAATATTTCTTCTCATTTATTTAAGGAAATTCTTGCTTGCTCGCATATGACAGGGAATAAGTGCGCATTGGACATAGCTACTTTATCACAAGGAGACACCAAATTTTTTAGCCTGTTAATGCTGGCATGGGGTACATGATTGTTCAGTTTATTCCAACAATGTTCTCAACAACTCATATTTCAATTTATATGTTCCTATTACTAAGTCATATGGATAAATACCTAACTGAGGTACCACTGCAGGTCTTGTGGCTGATATTGATATCGAGTCCGAGAAATACAGGTGGATGGGAAGTGCTCGGTTAGATTTCTATGTGAGTTTTAAAGATGCCATTTTTTACCGGGTGTTCCCTTAGAATCATATTTTGAGCAAACATAATTCTTAACCTACATAATCTCTTGATTTAGGCAGTTCAAAAGTGAAATATTGACCCAACTTGTACTGCAGTGTACCACATTCATGGACACAACATATTTAGGCAATTCCTTTACTATCATGGCCACAACATTTCTAGGCATTTTTTTTACCGTCTTCTCTGTTTACTTCAAATTATTTTCAGGTTTTGGATGTGACTGATATAACCAATATATTTGATCTGTGAGTCGCATAATCTGAATTTTCGTTAGTAGAGGTGCATTTTACTTTATTATACTTTATTATGTGAATCAGTGGATTAGATGTGTCGAGTTCTATAAAAATTTATGCTCACATTGTCATTATCATCATTGTTGGTAAGATTTAGTTCTTTATATCTATTATCCACTACTCTAATTAGCTTGAATCCTTATTTTTATAAACTTTTCTCTGTATATCCCAACCCTTTCTACTCCCTAGCAATCCGTTGGTATAGCTGTTATCTGATTTTACAGACTCAACATCATTAAAGCACATCATCAGAGAATGAGTATTTGTTGAATGAGTTTCTTAAAAAGTAATTAATGGATAGGTTATACACAATGTTTTTTATCAGTTTGTTTCTTAGTTTAGTTATTTAAGATGGCTTCCAATTGCTTTGTTTTGTATTCAAAATGTGCCTATTGATTTGGAAATTTTCATTAATGCCCCTAAACTATTCTTATTTGCTGTGTTGTAATTGTGTTCGATATAATTGTTAATTGGTAATTAGTGTTACCACATCCATAAAATATTTTTTATTATTATTTCAGGGTCTTCAACGAGTATTTGGCCTAAGGAAGTATAACGGCAGTATAATTTTTGTTCCAGCACCTGGATTTGAATCGTACGGAGAACCATTAGATCTAGAAAAGCAAATCATTGTTGACGGTGAGAGTGACATGACCTTTAATGACGGGCCCGTCAAGACTGGGGAATGTGGTTATCAGGGTCCCAAATTTAATATGAAGAGTTTAAACTGGCGAAAGATTGATGGACCTTTTGTTTCGGTATGGCTTCACAATGTACCATGGGGAAGTGAAAATACTATGGCGGCACCTGATGCTCAGGTTTTTCCAATTATTTACTTCTTTTTTTTTTTTTTTTTTTAAATTTCTCGCTCTATTTGTTTGATGATTTGATAACATCCTTATTGATATGCAGTTTTCGGATGGTTATCTGGACTTGATAATGATAAAGGATTGTCCCAAATTATCCTTGCTTAAGTTGATGACTGAGTTGAACAGTGGTGAACATGTAAAATTCCCATTTGTATCTTACTTGAAGGTGCGTCCATTACTAAATTACGAAACAAAAATAAATAATAAAAAAGAAAAAAAAAAATCTGGAGTTATATTTGAACGTCATCACCAAATTTTATTTCTTTTAGTCTCTAAAAGAGACACGAAGCAGTATGTGCACAATTTGAGTTGTGACTGTAACCTCTTGAAACGAATATATAGGTGAAGGCGTTTGTTTTGCAACCGGGCCCACGAACGAGTGACCCGACTAAGGGTGGAATCATAGATGTTGATGGTGAGGTTCTAGCTAGAGGGGAAGGAGCATACAAATGTGAAGAGAAGACGTTAATGAGTTATGACAAATTACTCATTAAAGTGGATCAAGGCTTAGCCACGTTATTTTCTCCCAAGTCCCAAGTAGCATAAAAGGTTGAGATTTTGCCACTACGAGCTCTACGTAAATTTTACCATGCTTTTCTTAAGTTACGACGACAAATAATGTGTGTGGGTTTAGTGTGTGTCCATTTATATATACACATTATTATTAACATCCAATAAGATTTGCTTCCTACTGTCAACTTGATTGATCAAAATTATTTCGCACCTTCACTACATGAAATGACTACCCTTTCCTTTTTCTTTTCCCTTTTTTTTAGTGTGTAAATATCTACTTCCTCTAATGTCACCAATGATGAAATTGAAAGTACTTACAGAAGGGTTTTAATGTTTTTTTTTCTCCATTGGTCTATACGTGTTACACTTTCCTACGGACAGTAGTACCTGATTCTACTTGTCTATCGATAGATACCCCTTAATTATTATTAGATTTTATAATAATCCATTCGCACCCACTTATTTGAGTACAACTGGAAAATCAAGTCGCACTCCGTTGTACTATTTATTTTTAAATAATTTATATTATTTAATAATGAATATACCAAAATAACATTTGTTAATATAATTGTTAAAAGATCAGTTTTTAATTAATCTTTATTATATAATTATAAAAAGTTTTTAAAATTACCAACAAGCTCGAAATTATATCAAGTTTTTAAAATTTTACCGAAGTCCTAAATCGGATTTAGGACTTTCGCCTCTTCTGCCACCGCCAATACCACCGGCGCCAAACTTCGTGTCCCGTGGAGAAAACAAAAACATATATTTACAAAATGATGTCGAAACATATTAAGCCTTTAGGAATACCGAACAGATCCAACAAAGTATAACTGATTTGAAACTCACCAAAAACCTATCCAGACAAAACCGATCACTTGTCACCAAATCTCCAAAACCAAACCAATTCCCTTAATTTCCTCACAAATCACACATCAAACCAATCTCAAAAAACCCTGAAAATTTCACAACAATGAACAAGACGATCAAACTACACCACCACCATGTCTCACCCTCACAAGAGATCCGTGAAAGCTCACTCCCACTCACACATTTCGACATCCAATGGCTCAACTTTCACCCCCTCCACCGCCTCCTCCTCTACCAATTCCCTTGCTCCACCACACATTTCACCAACACCATAGTCCCCCAACTGAAACTATCCCTATCCCTAACCCTCAACCACTACTTCCCACTCGCCGGCAATTTACTATACCCGCTCACCACCGGAATGCCAGTTTTACGGTACCGGCCCGGCGACTCAGTTTCCTTGACGATCGCCTCGTGTAATAGCGTCTCGGATTTCCATAGCCTGTCGGGGCATCAAAACAGGGACGCCGGCGAGTTTTACAATTACGTCCCTCGACTGCCTTCCCCGGTTAACGAGCCCGGCCGGAAAATCGCCCCGCTTCTCGCGATCCAGGTCACGGTTTTTCCTGAAACCGGCATTTGCATTGGGATCACTAACGATCATGCCGTGGCGGATGCGGGTAGCGCCGCCGGTTTTATAAAAGCGTGGGGTTTGATCAATAAACTCGGTGGGGACGAGCGGTTTCTAGCTAGGCCGTTCTACGATAGGTCGGTGGTTAATGATCCAGGCGGATTGGCGATCAAACGTTGGAACCACGTGAAGACGAGGGCCGATATTGACGATGAGTCTATAGGATCTTTTCCGATTCCGACCAATAGGGTCCGGTCAACGTTTGTTTTGACCCCGGAGGACATCGAGAAACTCAAGGTTTAAAATCAAGAATCCAAATTAAAATCTGAATGGATTACTAAATTTGGTTACTATAAGACAGCTGTGCACATTTAATTCGATTTTTTTCCCGACAGGTTTTTGTAACCTCCAGGCGACCGAGTCTCGTTCATTTATCGTCCTTCACGATAGCGACCTCACTCGCGTGGACTTGCTACGTGAAATCGGAATCCGCATGTCGGGAAAGCATATCCGACGACGAACCGGAATACTTTGCATTTCTCGCGGATGCGCGGTCTCGTTTTAATCCTCCATTACCACAAACCTATTTCGGGAACTGCCTGGCCTCGGGTTTCATCGTCGAATCAACGCACGGAATATTGAAGGGAAACGAAGGTTTATTTATTTATTTATTTATTCATTTTCATTTATTTGTGATAGTACAGTTTCCAAGTTTACGTCCGACTAATTAATAATTATGGGCCAAAATGAAGGTTTTTTAATCGCGGTCGAGCTGATTGGGGAGCTGATCAGGAAAAAGGCAAACGACTGTGAAGAAATCTTCAGAGACGCCGAAGACTGGATGACGAACTACGAGGCATTGTCGGGGAAACGGGTATTTGGGGTGGCCGAGTCTACGAAAGTCGACATGTACGGGGCGGATTACGGATGGGGAAGGCCGAAGAAATTCGAGTCGGTATTTATCGACCGAGATAGATATTCAATGTCCCTTATAAAATCCAGGGACTTTGAAGGAGGTTTGGAGATTGGTTTGTCCATGCCCATGGCCCTAATGGATGCTTTTGCTGGATTTTTTGCTGCTGTTTTGAAGCTATGAATTGTTTGTTATCACTTTATGTGACATGAATTTTGTTTGACTTTTTACTTTTCTTTTTAGGATTGAAAATTTGAAATAGACTCTCTCTATGTAGTACATTTCTTTATGTTAGATTAGATATGCACATGCGGTTATCAATCAATAATAATAATAACTTGTGTATCACTTTGAAGTAAATAAATGTCAGTAAATTACAATTGGAATATTATTCCTCGAAATTTTAAATCACAGTATTCATTTTATGTATCATGTTGCAACTCACAACAAATGCTTCAACTAATTACTCAAACTTAATTGTATACACTATAATTTTAATATGATTAAAATTATTTAAAAATACTCTACAACTATTTATTGTAATCTCATAGATTAATAATAATAATAATAATAATAAAAAAGTAGCAGAGTCGCTTTTCGACAGTGATGAGTCAGAGAGAGAGAGAGTCATTATAATGTCACACAGTTACACGCATGCAAACACACACACACACACACACATATATTTGTATATTAATGTTATTTACACACTCTCTTCACTTCCAGCGTCACACACACACACATTCATTCCCTTTCTCTAAGACCCCTTCCAACCCTGGCCCTCTCTTCACCCTGTTAGGATTTTCGAATTAATTCATATGTCACCTTTGTCATTTTTCGCACTTTCTCTCTCTAGTTTCACCAAGCTAGGGTTTTATATGTTTTGATTGTTGGTACCGCACCTGACAACGGATATATTTAGTACTATTTTTTTTTTCCGAACCAACAAAATAATAAAAACATGGTCCTTTTGTCTACTCTGTAGATACAGCAATTTTTTTGGTACCTTGTTAGGGCTTTTGCGTGTGTGATGTCGTCAACGACGAAAGCGTGCTTCAATTCGAACTGCAAAGAGGCGTCGGAGAAATGGAGGACTGGCTGGCGTCGCCGGACCGGCGAGTATGCCCACCTCTGTGATCGCTGCGCGTAAGAGAGTTTACCTTCCCTTCTTTTCTTTTTCTTAATTTTTTTTTTGTTGAGGCGATTATTACTTGAATTTTTTTTTTTTTTTTTTACTTGAGTGGAAGTGCTCGATTTTTATGATTTTAATTGTTGGAGGTTTGAAGTGGAGCTCGTGGTTGGCTTGTGGTTTGAATCGTGTTTTGTATCTGGCAATTGTTGATTGGCCAAGTAATTTTGGTTTCTGTATTGCTAACTATGGAATTTAGAATCCGGTTAATTGTTTGCAAGTACTTTGGTTATAGCATAATTAATAGTCTTGCTGAATGATTTTAGTGTAGAGTGAGGTTTAGGTTCGAAAAGAGATTTTTTTTCAGAAAAAAGGGATCTTGGACTTGGAATTTGCATTTCTGTTGATTGGATTGTTTTCTTGCTCAAATGCTTACACTGCGGTTTAGAGGTACACGTTTCTTTGTGTGCGGGGGTGGGTGTGGGGTGTGGGTGGGTTTGCAATAATTGTCATTATGTTTAATGCCCGATATTTTAACTCTTTAATACACCGAATCATTGTTTCAATATCCCAATACTTATGGCTTCAACCGAACTTGGTGTGAGTTTGACAACTTGAAAGGTCAGTTGAAGATATTAAGTTAAGCTGATCTTCCAAAGTTTTGTTGGATGAGATGGATTTTGTTTTGGACTTTTTTCCTTTTTTGATTCGTAAAATTTTGGGAGATCACTTAGAATTGGTTGACTTGTTTAAGCTTGTCCGTTTCTTTCCCTCCTTCTAATTCATGTAATTTATTGTGAATATAGTGCTGTTTATGAGGATGGGAAGTTTTGTGAGACATTCCATTTGAATGCTCCGGGGTGGAGATGCTGTGAATCTTGTGGAAAGGTAACGATATTTTACATTTAGAGAATTAATTTCTTAATTTGGTGTACACCTTCTCATTGCAAATGTGGAGAACATGATTGAATTATGAATTCCCTCTTGCAGCAAATACATTGTGGATGTATAGTTTCATTCCATATGTTCGTATTATTGGATGCGGGAGGAATTGAATGTTTGGCATGTGCAAGAAAAAGCTACATCTTGGTAAGACCATACCGCTTTCCTTTTATTTTTTTCCCGCCTCATGTAAAACCTAAATTTTACGACTTCAATTCATATTTGCTCTTTCAATTCAATTTTTACGCATCCTTTTTTGTTTGGACATAAAGGTGGTTTAGTTGTGTGGTTCATTATACTCCAAAATGTTAGATTTAGGTGATTTAGTTGATTTCGTATACTTTTGTTATTACATCCTAGCATGAGTACTCGCTAATTTTTTACCTTTTCTTCTTTAAGACCCCAAACCCAGCATGGCCGCCACCTTTGCACTTCCTTCCTTCGCAGCCTGAACGAATGAAAGACCTTTCTGTGAAACCTTGGAGCTCTATAGCTGGCTCGGGTCCAGTACCATGGCGCCAGGCTCCCAGTTTGTTCAACGGTTCTGTTATCCAATCTAATGTGCCGTTGAGGATGCCCTTTGAAATGAATGTATCAGGTTGTGTTCGTGACAGAATATCAACAGCTTCACCTCAGATGAAAGCAGAGCACTCGTATGAAAGATTGATTAGTGGAAACTTGAGCCTTGGCCTTTCTGAAACACTTCATCAGAATGGAAATACAGGTAGTAGGATGTACTTGGAAAAGCCCAACATTAATAAACTATATTATTAGATTTTTGGATATTTAATATACTTATTATACGTCTTAAAAAATAGAACATTCAGAAAACATGGAGGAAAAACAGGTAAAAAATATATGGGTAAATCCATTTACAATAATTCAAGAAAACAAGAAATAATTTATTAAAAAAGAAGAAATATCTATTCCCTTTTTGTGTTTTCCTTCCAAACCTGCGCTCAGTAATGTTTCCATATTTATTGCAGGACTCCATGTGAAGGAACAACCTTATCATCCCCTTGTAAATGGTATGAAGCCACTGTTCCCAATGATTGACTCTTCTCCTTCAACTCTGAATTTCGTCAAGTCCTCTTCATCAAATATTGAAGCAGAGGATGCCCATCGTGCTTCTATTATTTCCGAACCTGTAGCCATTTCAATTCTTATGGGCAAACATCGTTGCTGTCCTGGTGGAACGGGCTCGTGTGGTGAGCCTCAAATATGTAGTGGAAAGGCTCGAGCAGATGGCCGGAGCCGAAAGCCATTGCTTCCCCGATATCACCCCCAAATATCTGAAGAGACACTTCAACTAATTTCTGGCGAGTATCCTATATTTTAGTAGGCCTCATATATTTCCATTTTTCCCTCGATGATTATGAAAAAAAGATTTTCTTGGAAACCCTGTTTTCTTTATGCACCTAATTTTGTAGAGTAGTGCTTTGTAAGACTCGTATGAATGATCCATTTCGAATATGGTACCTAAATTTCACCTTAGCTTCTTCTTAGCTCAAAATCAGTTATTACTCCGTTGTTCGAGAAAATGTTGAGTGCTAGTGATGCTGGACGGATTGGGCGCTTAGTCGTGCCAAAGAAGTGCGCAGAGGTGAGAACTTATATATGATGTGCTTTCTTTCACCTTCTTTAACCTTTTAAATGTTTCATGTTGAGATGGTTTGCCTCAGGCTGAATAAATGAGTTTTAAATGATATGGATATTGTAAGCACACCAGATCCCATTGGTCTATATACCCATGTGTTAAAATCGAAGGGGCTTCGGAATTATAATTGGGATATTGGTGCTGATAGTGTGAATGTGTTAAACTTGCATGGTTTGGGAGTAGGGTTGTAAACGAACCGAATATTAGCATATTCGATTTGTATTCGCCAGATCCGCTGAATATTCGTGTTCGTATTCATTCAATATACGAATCTGAATATTGATTCGGTTTCGATTCGAAAGAAGTATTCAAATATTCGTAATTGAATTCGTATTCGAATTACAACTTGAATGAATTTTTTTTTCCCAAAAAAAAAATTAAGCAAAAATACCAAAAATAATATATATATATAATTCGAATCGAAATATAGATTCTCTTATTCGAATTCGAATCGCTAAAACTGAATCAAATCAAAAAAAATCGATTCATTTACAACCCTATTTTGGAGGTTGTGAAGCCTAGACTCTTGTATTGAAACTTAAAGGTACAGTTTTTTTTGTGAGCTGAAAGTGTGTAAACCCAGTAACTTAGGTTGCAAGAATCGTATGAAAGTAGATAGATAGTTAATCATTTGAATTTGGGTTTTTGCCGTAAGAAAGGTGAAGTTATCAAAGCCAGTCCCTCATGATTTTAAGATGGCGACTGAGTTGTTGCATTTGGTATTATTAGTTAGACGAGTATTATCTTTTTCTTGATTTGTAGTTGGCATGAAAAAGAAAATTGAAGAAACACGAAGGAAAGTCTTTTCATGAGTGACTAGTACATGGTTGTATTTCGTATTTATCTCTTGGGCCTTAGCATATTTATTCATAAATTTGTTACCAAAAAAAGGAGTAATTTTCCTTTTGTCTTGTCATGGCTTCTAACACGTGACGGTCTCATTTGATGTAAGCCAATTCTTGTATATAATCTTTGTAACAAAAAATTACTTATTGGTGATGGTACAGGCATATTTACCACAAATATCGCAGCCAGAAGGGTTACCTCTAAAAGTACAGGATGTTCAAGGGAAGGAATGGGTGTTTCAGTTTCGGTTTTGGCCGAATAACAACAGCAGAATGTATGTTCTGGAAGGCATTACTCCTTGTATACAATCGATGCAACTGCAAGCTGGTGATGTAGGTAAATCCATCAGTCTCATGGACTCACCTACTTGGTTTGAGTTTTGACAATCGAGTGTGTCAGAGTGCTGTTAAATTGTTTTTCTTTGCATATCCACGTGATGTGGTCGGGCATACTTTTTTACTTGAGCTCTCTATCTTTTTAATTTTCTTTTCTTCGAGTTACAAATTGATTTGATGGTATTTTCCTGTCAGTAACATTTAGTAGGTTGGACCCTGAAGGAAAGTTGGTCATGGGTTGCAGAAAGGCTTCAGCTGTTTTGTCCTCAGATCAGGTTTGTCTTCAAAATTACATAGTAATATTATGTTTTTTTCACCTGTTATTAAAAACGACATGTTGTTGGAAGGGTTTGCTTTTGAAGCTGTTGTATAAGTCTTCTTTATTTTGAGTGCATGAATGGAGAAATTTTCATACTTCTCCATGTCCGTTATTTTGTGTGTTTTTAAAGGGAAAAATACTCGGTGTTGCTGCTGCACCCACTGCAAAGTCTGTAATGTCTCATCTATAGATTTTATAAATTGCCCTCCTTTTGTTTTGTAGTATGCTAATCATGGTTCTCTCTCTTGTGATATCACCAAGCAAATGTACCAACTCAGTTTAGTATTTGATTTAGAATATTTGTTGCTGACGGTGAGTCTTTTTTAGAGCGCATGAAGTTTTTCAGAAAAACTTATGGAAGACTTATATATATAGATTGATTTGTACAGTTTGAAGTGTGTTTTCATACTCTTTTATTTTTTTTATTTCTCGATATCAAGTTTTTAAATTCAATGTCATTTACATTTGTAGTATTGAAAAGCTGATTTATGTGTTACTTTTAAAACTTTCTACTAATGCAGTATTTGTTGATTTTATTTCAAAGAAAGTTCTGTTTTATTTTATTGGTAAGGCTGCATTTTTAGAATTTATTATCATTTTCTTTCCTTTGAACAGTAAATTTTATTGTTGCCAATTTGTACTTTTTGGATCCCTTGTTATCTAAGTATGTCCAGATGTGTATGCTTGTGATCTCATTAAATCACTCAAGTAATTATTGTCTTTGTTATATTCGTCAAACGTGAAGACAGTTTATAAGCATATGTAGTTTTAGTATCAAAACCTGAGTCCAGTCTTGAATTCTGAAATGCACTTTGTAATATTGTATCTCCGTTCACAGGGAGACGAAGTTACTAATACTATAGTAGGGAGCGATGCTTCGAATCTACGGGATGTTACTGCTACAAATAAACCTGGGGATGTTATAACTGTAAATGGCCACACGAAAGGTAAATCCTCTAACCCAGAAAGCCAAAGTTGATCCAGAAGTACCTGGTATTGAATTGATAAAAATCCTGTTTAATTGCAGCAGAGAAAATGCTCGAGGATAAGCCCATCATTCAAAGTAAGAGGAAAAGTAACAATCTTGGTGCGAAAAATAAACGCCTTAGAATTGTGAGCGAGGATGCGATACAACTTAACCTCACTTGGAGGGAAGCTCAAGGATTGATGCGCCCACCTGAAAAAATTGTTCCCTCGATTTTTGTGGTCGAAGGGTGTGAATTCGAAGAATTCGAGGTATTGACATTGAAAAAATTGTTCCCTCGTGTTTGACTGAGCTTTTTGACTGAAAATATAGGCTGCATTTGATTCTCTCTTTCAGGGAGCTGCTCCAGTTATCGGAAGGCCTACTATTCATGGGACAGATGATTTTAGGTAAATTTCTTTGCTGCTTTTTGTGGTGCCTAACAGAGTACATTCCGTTAGGCAGTCCACAAATCTTAATTTTTGACTTTTACTTTTTAGTTTTTTAGGGTTTTTTTTAGTTTGTTTTTTCTTAGTTTTTTGTTTTATTTTTTATTTTTAGGATCTTTACGGGTTTGTAGGTTTTTTAGTTTTATATTTTCTTTCCCTTTTTTTCTCGGGTTCTTTTTTACTGTTTTTTTTTTAAGATTTATTGCAGGGGATATACTAACATTTGATTTCATTTATATCTGTCTTAAGTGCGAAGATTCAATGGGTTCAGTGTGAGGACTGTTTTAAGTGGCGTAAAGTGCCCGTAGATGCTCTTCTTCCTTCTAGATGGATATGTTCTGATAATGCGTGGGACCCTGACAGGTATAGCTAGACCATTTTTCCGTTCTTAACAATTCGAATTTACCGTCATTTTATTCCTTCCATATACTTTTAGTAAATTCATGAGATCCTTTTTTTTTTTTTTTGTCTGCCTCAGATCTCAGTGTTCGTCTGCTGAGGAGTTAACAAAAGAACAGCTTGAACATATGCTACCCATGACGAACACAGGTCATTAACTTTACCCCTTGTTACATAAAAACCCATTTAATCCTCCAAAATTATATTAAAAAAACCCCATTATTTAATTATCTTACCGTTCAGAGTCGTCTTCTAACAAACTGGAGATCGACGAAGAAGTGGACACAGATCTGTTTGTTGCTCTCGAGGGGCTCGATAAACTCGCTAACCTAGCTATCAATGAGGAGAACGCGAATGAGAATGAGGCGGGCCCAGCTTCTTCATCCGAGAACACTACAAAACACCCACGTCATAAACCCGGCTGCGTATGCATCGTCTGCCTTCAACCTCCGAGCGGCAAAGGCTCCAAGCACGACCAATCATGCGAATGCGTCGTCTGCAGCGCGTTAAAACGCCGTTTTAGAACCCTAACGGAGAGGCGAGAGAGGAAACAATTGGAACAAGAAACCGAAACCTATGCGGGCCCCACGCAGTTACCTGAAAAGGCGGAGGATCTTGAGGAGTCATCGGTTTCACCTTTGAAAGGTCAAATAGACCTTAATATCCAGCCGGAGCGAGAGGAGGAGTCATCGCCTGGTTCGGGTGTTGGTGGGCCCATGAGCTTTGCGCAGAGATGTTTCAGGCGGATGCTTGGACGATGATGTTCATGGAGTTTTCGTTTTCAGACTAATCCTATTTTGGCAGAGTTGAAATTTTGGTAATCTTTATCTGCTTTGCCTTTTGGTGCAAATCCATTAAAAAAAAAAGGTGTAGATATTAGGTGAATGTAGGGTTTTTAATGCATGGTGTTCAGGATTGGGAAGGGATTAACGATGTATGTAATTATTTGGTTTAAATGTTCTATTTTCTCTTTATAGAAGTAATTTATTTTAGACGATTCCTAGGGCAAACATATCAGCTATTTTTAAGTAGCAGCTAGGGATGGCAATGGCAAATTATTATTACACTCAATGTGATCAATGTTCATCTACATTAGAATAAAATTGTATATTTTATATATGTTGTGATTAATTTTGTCTTTATCGTACAAATGTACATCTCCGTTGTATTAAATGCTAGTCTCATGGCGGCTATCTACTTAGAGAAGTTGAAGTTGCGAGAAAGAAAAAGGGATTTGGGGGCATAACGATTCATGGATTTTGAAAGCCTACGAAATTGTTTGTCGGAGACTTGGAGTCGTGGTGGTGGTGTGGATTGACGGAGGAGCCTTATAAAAATCTTTGTCGGAATTTGGTGTGGTGGTGGCAGACTGGCGGAGATGTGAAAATGGGATGGTGTAGGAAGAATTATTTGGGATGATCAAAGCTTTTCCGATCCTTTCATAGCCTTTCAGATCCGTCGCCTGCTGATGATTTATTGTTTAAATTCTATATTCTTATTTAATATTATTACTATTATATACATTCACGAGCTAGGTCGGGACGAGCCAGGTAAGGTATATAGTGGTACCCAGACTTGCCCCGTTCAGGCGAGTCCGCCGTCCTGCCCCAATGCCTAGGGCGGCCGGGCGAAGCCAAATTGCCATCCCTAGTGGGAGCTAAGAAATTGAAAAAAAATAGGATGCTGATCAAAAATGGACAAATATAAAAAATTAATGTAGAAGTTCAAAATCTGCTTTTTTGGATACAAAGACAACTCAATATAAATCAGTGAATCTAAAATTCTCAAATTAGCGAATTTTAATCAAAACTGGGATATATCTTTAAATTAAACTTGGTTCTACTGCCTTTTAAGTTTTAATCAACTAATTACTACGTATTTTTTATCGTGTTACATACTAATTGCCATTCACTTGTAATCAGCGAATCAAGCTGTACCAATGGTGTGCATTCGTCAGACTTTGGATCAAATTAATTAGAACCCACCAATTAAGAAACCAAAAAACTAGCAATGGCACTCTATTTCTGGCAAATTTCCCATATTCCTGTCTTCAATTCATCTCCCTCTCCTCTTTAAGAAAAAACCAAAAAATAATAAACAAAACGCTAATAAAAAGAGGATGAAACATCCTCTCTAAACCTCGTATAATCTTGACAGGAAATAAAATATTGTCAAACAAGGACAGAAAATTTCAATTTTCTTGTCTCCCCCATAAAAAAAAATGAATCATGGGGCGTTTGACGGTTCCTTCAAGATTTACGTGGACCCGAACAGTAAAAGCCACGACGACATCGAGACGGGCCACGGCGGCCCGGGCCCGTACGGCATGGACATGTTCGCGAAAGAGGTGGACAACGTGAAGGAGGACGTGAAGAACCTGGAAAAGCTGTACGTCAGGATTATGGAATCCAACGAGGACGTCAAAGTCGCCCAGAATGCGATGGGCATGCGTGAGCTCCGGGACGAGATGAATGCTGACCTGGACCACATTATGAAGCTGGCCAAGCAGATCAACAAGAAGTTCGACGGCCTCATCCGGGCCAACGCCGCCCAGCGCCGGGCCACTGGGTCCGGGCCGGGCTCTTCCGACGACAACGCCCGGGCCTCGATGATTTCCGAGCTGGGGGAGAGCATCCAGCACATGATGCGCAAATTCCAGGGCCTCAGGGTCCAGATGGAGACCGATCACAGGCAACTCATCGAGAGCAGGTTAAATTTAAAACCATATATTCCTAATCATATAGAGACAATTTTGTTGTGCATCTTTTTGTGTCAATTTCGAAATTAAGGCGAACATATATGACAGGTATTTTGCAATCACGCGGGAGAAGGCAACGGCCGAGGCCATCGACAACTTAATCGCGAGCGAGGTCCCGGAGAGCCCCCTCCACCACGCCATGCAGGACCACGGGCGCGGGCCCGTCCTCGACGCGGTGGCCGAGATCCAGGAGCGGCGCGGCGCCATGATGGAGGTCCGCCGGAGCCTGATGGCCCTCCACCAGGTGCTCCTCGGGATCGCCACCCCGGTCGTGGCGGCGGTAGCGGAGGGGCAGACCAAAGGCGGCCCGCCCAGCCCGGTCGACGCCTACCAGGGAGCCGGGTTGCCGGTGGCGGCGAAGGCAGGGCCGGGGGGACTGAATGATTTCGAGAAGGAGACACGTAATCAGGCGTATATCGCTATCGCCGTGTCGCTGGTCATCATCATCGCCGTCATCCTGGGGCTTCTGGGATTTGAGAATATGCTTGAGAACAAGGTCTCTAGCTAGCTAGCTAGCTAGCTAGTAGTATGATTCATTATATATAATTCATCATTGGGTTGAATGTATGTATATTTTGTATTCCTGGAAATAATACCATCAATAATTGTCAAGTTGAGTTGAGATTATTGTAATTATCATCCATGATATATTTCAATTGATGATTTGAAGGTTACGAGAAGATTGTCCATTGGTTGTAAGATAATATTACATTGTGCTTTCTTTGATACCTATGCTCTTATAAGGATGATCCAAAATAAATGTAGGATGGATAGTTATTTGATTCATCTTTTCTGCAAATAATTGACTTTAACAGAAAATTATATATGTGGTCCTCTTTCCGCCGATAAAAGTTTGATCACTTTTACATTATCTATCAAACTCACGTAAATTACAGACTGAGATTATGGACGACTAGGAGAGAGAAATCAAATATAAGTTTAAGATCCTGGGATTCATTTATGAATAATTATGAAAAGCAATTAACATAACACTCTGGTAATTTAGCTTTAACGTAATTATTTTCCAATGCTTTAATATTAGCTTTATTGTAATATTTATTTTTATTACATTTTCAGTGTGTTGGGGATTAGAACATTTGGGAGGTTATTTTTGATAATTTTGGTCCAATATTCCAAGTGTGCAAAGTTCATTGTTTTCGAAAACGAGTTTCATATTTTTAATCTACGTTGTGAGTAGATGAACTTGGTATATATACTTTCACAAATCCATGATGGGATAAGTGGGTAATCAATGTTCAAAATTGGACATATAAGAAGTAAATTTGGAAGTTGAAGAGGGAGTGGGATTTCCATTTGGTATATGGAAAGTCCCACATAGGAAGTAGACCAATTTGTGAGTGGCTTTATTAAATGAAGTGAAATTGGTATTGGTTACAAGTTGAGTGAGGTGGGGACCCTCCCCCCGCGCGCGCCACCACCCGCCCGCCCGCCCGACATGGCTCGGCTCTCGTGGCTCGCGGTCCGCGTCCATTCTCGCGCTTTTTCGCGCGTGGTTTGTGGTTCGTGGTTCATGGTTCATATAGTCTAGCTGGGCCTAGGCTTACGTTTTGGACCAGTTCCAAAATATTCCAATCTTTCTTGGAGAGAAAGAATAGGAATTTGACTTGTATAGGAATCCTAATTCCTGATTGGTCCTCTTACAACTATAAATACCCCCCCTCCTGCAGTGTATTTCAGCATCCGAAAATCATAAGCATCTCACGATTTTCATACTTGCCTCACGCATCATATAGTCTTGCAATTAGGGTTTTTGCTCAATTGTCTACCCAGTTCTCGTTCGCCAGGTTGCATGGGTCGACTGCTCCGCCCAACTCCGTTCGTCGTTGTATTTTGGAAGATTCATTGCCATTCAACCGCGAGCACGTAGTCAGGAGCAATAAGAATCTTAAGAAAAGAGTTCGCTCGCCTCGACATCTTTCGTTTGCTTTTATTTATTTTGTTCTTATTGTTTGTTGTTTGCTGTTTTCTATTAGTTTGAATTATTCCCCATTGTTATCCCAATTTTACTGCTGTAAACCCAATAGTTTAAGATTCTTATTTGTAATTTGAACTGATTGATACCACGTCTACAATGAACAACTCGACGCTGCCTGCTTCAACCTCCTCGACTGCGCCCACCATGACGAACTCAACTGCACCTACGAATACGAACTCCTCGATGCCCTCCTTCGGCACTGGTTCATCCGGTCTGTTCTCCGGCGGTCCCTCGCAGTCTGCTCCATTCACCTTTGGATTTGGTTCTGGCTCGATCCCTTTCGGTACTTCGATTCCCGCCACTGTTGCTGCACATGCCGAACGCCCTGAGAAGTTCAATGGTCATAATTTTAAAACTTGGCAACAAAAGATGGGTTTTTATTTAACTACCTTGAATTTGTCTCGATTTCTGATCGAGGATGCACCTGTTGTGAGTGCTGACGATGCGAGTTTCGATCGTAGAGTCGCCCTTGATGCGTGGACACAAGGGGACTATCTATGCAGGCATTATATCCTGAATGGATTGGACAATGCGCTGTATGGGGTTTATAGTTCGGTCAAGAGTACCGCTAAAGAACTATGGACGTCCTTGGAAAATAAATATAAGGTGGATGACGTCGGCACTAAGAAGTTTATTGTCGGACGGTTCTTGGAGTTTGTCATGGTTGATTCGAAAACTGTGATGAGTCAACTCCAAGAGTTGCAAATGATTTTGCAAAGCATACATGCTGAAGGTATGCACGTGTGTGAAAACTTCCAAGTGATGGCTATCGTTGAGAAGCTACCACCGAGTTGGAGAGATTTCAAGTACTATCTCAAGCACAAGTCAAAGAAAATGACTTGGGAGAAGCTAATTGTCAAGCTGCGTGTCGAGGAAGGAAATAGACAATCCACGACGAAGTACGGCAAGACCTCGATGATGGAGGCAAAAGCTCACTTGGCGGAAGCTGAATCTGGGAAAAAGCGCAAGCACCAAGGCCAAGGCAAAGGCAAAGTATTCAGAAGAAGGCCAAGAGGTTCGAAGACAACTGCCACAACTGTGGTAAGCCTGGACACATTAAGAAAGATTTCCGAAAACCACGCAAGGACAGTTGGAATGCAGCAAACGTCATCACTGAAGAGATGTTCGAGCTAGATCTTTGCACGGTTGTGATGGAGGCTAACTTGGTTGATAATCCAAGAGAGTGGTTCATAAACTTGTCACGTTTGCTCTGATCGAGAGGTATTTTCTGACTATACCCCTATTTCTGAAAGGAGTCTCCATATGGGTAACTCGTCGACTGCTGAAGTTGCTGGAGTTGGTAAGGTGCTGCTGAAGATGATATCTGGTCTAGAATTGACTTTGAAGGATGTGCTGCATGTTCCTGATATTAGGAAGAATCTTATTTCTGGGTCCCTGCTTGTCCAGCATGGGTTTAAGCTAGTTTTTGAGTCTGGTCAAGTTGTTCTCACTAAGAGTGGGAAGTTTCTAGCTAAAGGTCACCTTGAGAAGGGACTTTTTAAGTTGAATGTAATGACTAAACGCCCAATTATTAATAATAAAGTCATTACTTCTTCGTATGTTGTTGAGTCATGTGATTTATGGCATGTTAGATGAATCGAATTTTTTTGCATTTAAAATAATGAAAAGCTCATCCGCAAGAGAACGGAGCTATTGTAGGAGATAAGTTGACTCGAGTCGAATCACAAGGAAGACTAATTGGAAACTATTCCGATGTTCGATTTTATGTACGAAGAAACAAAAATAAAAACTAAAATAAAATAAACTAAACACACGATCAAATAAAGTTTGAGGTTTT
>BMAC01000712.1:16508-36357 GCA_014905375.1 Phtheirospermum japonicum
TTCTTGTTAATTTCCATTGCTCTTTACATCCACGCTTTCAATTTTTACTAATTTGCATTATTTAGGATTTTATGCATAGTTGTACCTTGTGCTTGCATGCTTGTACTTGGTGAAACAATGCATTTTCTTGCTTATTTTCATTACTTGCTTGCATTTTCATTTAAGGCATACGACCGAGGCATCCTACCAATATGCACTTTCAATTCCTAAGATAGTTAGCTATTTTATTTGCTTTATTTTAATTTTCCCTTTATTTTCCAAGCTTGAAACACATTGATTCTCTCAATCGAATCGAATTCCGATAATACCAAGCCAAGAACCCGTTGATATATTTCAACACCACTAAAACTCTTCTAACAAAATGGCATCGTTGCCGGGGATACTAAAACTCTTCTAACAGTGATCGACATGGATTTGGAAATGGATGAGTTGTGCTTGAAACCTACGCATCTTCAAAAATATTAAATTTGTCGGTGGGATGGGTTAGAGATTCAACACGGGGGTTGTTTTTTCACCATTCGTCAGTGATAGTGGATGGCCTAATCCTCCGTGTTGCCCGTAGACAGGCCGACCGGCGTTGGCCATGGTGGTTGCGAGGTGTCGGGGTGGCGGCTAGTTCTAGGCAATTGGGGAAGAGAGACTTTTTTAATATTCTAGGTTTCGCGTTGCTAATTTGAGTTAGGCATGGGAAATATATATATATATATATATTAGCTTTCTTAGTTCCAGGGTTATTTTTGATAATTCGAGTTGTAATTTTGATCTAACGAGAAGTATTTAACTTAAATGGGATTAAAATAAAGATAGATGATTATTTGGGAATTAAGACTCATCAAAATGTATTATACGGGAATTATCCCAAGAAAATATTAAATATATAGAAGAATTATGTATAATAATAAATAAAATATGAGAAAAATAAAAATAATATAATTTTTTTAAAGAAAATATGAAATATAAAAAATTATTTAAAATAAATATATAAATATATGCAAATAATTAGTTAATAAATTTGAAAAACCCAAAAAAGCAAAAGTAAAACATGGATAGTTTTTCGAATGCTTTAAATAAAATCAGAAATATTAATAAAATTATATAGATAAAAATATAAGAACTTATAATTAAACTATAAATATTTATTTAATAAATATAAAATAAAATTGAAAATTCAACAATAAAATAAAATTAAAGAGAAAATTCATAAATAAGTTAAATTAACTCAAATAAATTCATAATTAGACTCTGTAGTATTAAATAAATATAAAAATAAAAAAGAGAATTGAAAAAAATATAAAATAAAAAACATAATAATAGCAACTACAAAAATATTGTGTGTGTGTGTGTGTAAGAAATTTGAAAAATAAAATATAAATATATATAATATATAAATAAATCTAAATAATTAGTTTATAAATATGCAAAACCCAAAAAAGTAAAAAATATAAATATGTCAAATGATATCAAATAAATTTGATTTTATTATAAATAAAATATAATAACTTATAATTAAATTAAAAATAGTTATTTAATAAATATAAAAAAAAGAAGAAAACAAACCAAAAAGTTACTAATATTATAAAATTAAATATGAATTCATATCTACAAAAAAGTACCATTAAATTATAGAAGATTATTAACTAAATATAAAATCAAAAAATCAAAAATTACAAGAAATATAATATATATATAAACAAAATTGGGAAAAAAATTAAAATGAATAACAAAAATATAAAAATTTATAATTTGATTTTAAAAATTATTTAATAATTTTGTCAACTAAAAATAAAAATATAGTATGAGTACAACTAGAAAATTGATGCAACGAAGACAAAAAAAAATTATGATCAGTAACAAAAACTTATTTTTTCTTCCATAATTTTATTTGTTGATCAGACAAGGTGACACAAGGACAAACCTAATAGCGTCATATTTTCAATTTTCTATATGTGACTCGAATAAAACTCGAATGACCCAAACTTTGACGCTAACGTGTCACAAACTTGACAATGACACTTTTTTTTTGTTCCTTTTCCTAAAAAAAATTAAAAAATTATATTATGAATATAAGTAAAGGTAAATAACTTTAAACAATTATTTAATTAAAATTTGAAATCAAAATTATATGTGGGCAGAACAAAAAAATGATTATATAATCGCATAATATAAAGAATTCAATATATTATTTTAAAAATCTTAACTAAATAATTATTTATTAACATTTGGATATTATAATAATTTGTTACTAATTATTATTACTTTAAGTATTTAACGTTAGAAATCCACACATAAATGATTTATTACTCTTGGTTATATAATTACATTCGTATAAACTGAAATCTATATATAAATTTTAATTTATTATCGGGTTCATCAACTGACTCGATGACTTGGTGGTTAATTACTCAGTGGCTATCTCGAGTCAATTATCGGGTTGATTTGAAAAAAAAAATAACTATAGTGAAACAGAATACAAAGGCCCTCAATTAAAGTTTTAATACGATGCCTCATTTATTTGGTATTTCTTTTTTTATTTTTGTAGTATTTTTTATATTTTTACAATACATATATATATATATATATATATATAGATTTAGGAGATGATTTTTTATAATATAATATTAATTAAGTATATTAATTGTTTTAAAATATTTTAAGATTTATTTTATTATATTTTATAACTTCTTGATCTTTGTTAATTTTTTATTATCAACCTTCAATAGATAAAAATCTATTTAAAATTAACTTTGATATATTTATTTAATTTACTTTATCACTATCGCCAATTTATTCTTTCAATGTCTATAAAATAAATATTTAAAAATTAATGATGATTTTATTATATTTTTGTCTGATTTCAAAATAATTTCATATTTATATTACTATATTATAATATAATATTTAAATTTATATCTTATTTCAGTTTAGAAATTATTAAGAACCATTTATAATTAAAACATATATATGTTATATTTATTTAACTAAATTCATAATTTTCTGATTATTGTATTATTTATAGCAATTTAAGTGTGTTTTGTTTCTTTTAGAATTTAGTAAATAATTATTCGGGATTTAAATTTTTTTTAATTTATTCTATAGAATTATTATGAAATAAGATTTATTTTATATTATTTAAACTATTACTATCTTCATAATTTTTGTTAAATTATTTGATAAGTACTTGTATATAAAATATATTTCTTATATATATTTAACATATTTCATATTCTTTTATGATTTATTTTATTGTTCTATAATATTTCTTTATTTTTTCTAAATACAATTTATTGTTTATTTAGTTGATTTTATATTTCTTTTTTTTAAATTTATATTACAAGTATTATATTTTTATTGGTTAAAGGTTTATTTAATAATTGTATAATTATGTTGATATAAATTATATATTATATTTTTATTGATTAAAGGTTTATTTAATAATTGTATAATTATGTTGATATAAATTATATCTAAAATAAACGTACATTAAAGTACGACTAAAGTACAGCTATATTATTTAGTTTTACTTAAGTTGTACTCAAACAAATTGATGTTAATTATGACATAATCTAATGATAAACTTTCGTGTACATATGTTGACAAACAAGTACAACAGATACCAATAATTTGAAAAGTCTAATTTTATTATAAGATCTCCACTTTGTCTTTGATACAAAGACTAAACAATGAGATGGACTCAATGATTTGTAATAAAAGTGACTAATATAATTTTTTCGCGACTAAGTAAATGGGAGAGTTTAAAACTATTGTCATGTGAGTTAAACATAATTGGTCGTATAATGTACTATGTAAAAAGTTATTTCATAATATATATGTGGAGTTATTTACCTTTAATTTATTTTAGGGCATGGATATAGGCACCTCATCTATTAATGAGTTCACCCCACTAAGAAAAAATCAACAAAATTCCCTCCCCCCCCAAAAAAAAATAAAAATACTACACCCCCAAGCACATCATCTTCTCTAACCTTCACGACCACTCCAACTCTGCCATTATCATCGCCCATCCACACCGTCGCCGCCACCATCGAACAGGAAGAAGAAAAAACGTGATGGGTGGTGAAAGGTAAGTGATGGATCTGGGAGACAAAGGGTAAGAAAACCAAATGTAAGAACAGATGCAAAATAGGAGTGTTCGTCTCTGGTTTCTCGAGCATATGTCATGTGTTTGAATTTTTTGATCGAACATCAATTAAAAAAAAATTTGAACAAGCCTTAATGGGGCGTTCAGATCAATTTTTCGAACATGTGTTTTGTGTACGCATCAATTATTCGCAGTTGTATTTTGTGTTCGAATTGATTTTTTAAACCTATATTTTGTGTTCGAAAGTTTATTCGAACGACTTTTTTCAAGATTATTTTCTTTTTCTTTCTTAATGGCACGACGGCGGCAGCGTATTTTTGTGTGCATATTTTGTTTATGTTTTTCAATAGACGGCGGCCATGACAGTGGGGCGGTGGGTGGCTAGAGTGGTGGTAGAGAGTTGAAGGAGATTAAGTATTTGAGGGTGTAGGGTTTAAGGATAATATTGATATTTTTGTGATAATATTTTTAGTGGGGTGAACTAATAAATAAAACGAGGTGCGTATATCCACTCCATTTCTTTTAAATTTGCTCGTGTTGACCAAATCGTGACGTGAGTAGTTTATGTTATTATATTACATTAATAAATTAATAATATTACACTTATATCGAATGAATTTACACCATCCATTCAATTCGCTCCGTGCATCGCACGGTTTAATCACTAGTTCATGTATAACATTTGAGTGCGATCATCTTTTCAAATTGCACACTTTGGAAATTTTATTATTTATACAGTCCGTCTTAGTTTGATATATTAGGCACATTATGGTACGAAATATAATCAGTTATTCGTATAATTTGTTCGAGATCTTCTCTCTCTCTCTCTCTCTCTCTCTCTCTCTCTCTATATATATATATATATATATATAATAACAGTACTGGCTATACGAGGCAATTATTTTGTCTCCCGCCAAAACTATTTTGTTTCCCAAAAAAGAAACTTTTTTGGCGCAAACCCACAATTGTTGACTTTTCAACTGTTTTATTTTTTTAATTTAAATTTCACAGCACACAATTGCTGACTTTCAACTGCTTTTTTTATTAAATTTAAATCTAACAGTACACAATTGTTGACTTTTCAAATTTTTATTTTTATTTAAATCTCACAGCACACAATTATTGACTTTTCAACATAGGTTTCAAAAATATCGGTCGTGTATTTTTTAAAATTTTTTGAAATTTCAAGTAGCCGAATTTCAGATATTATGGCTAATAATTAGGATATGATTGCTTAAAATTTTGAATTTGTGAACCAAAATTTTTTGAATTTTGTAAAGATCTGAATTGAGATTTTTGAAAAATCAATTTTGGTTTTTTGAAGTCTCAGAATTTCAAATTTCTGAGCCACATAAATTGAAATCTTAACTGCCCAAAACTCACAATTATGTATATATATATATATATATATATATATATATATATATATATATATATATATATATATATATGCACGGTTATTAGGTTTTAAAATCAGCTCAATAGTAGAAATAATCTGATATCTTATTTCTCCACCTGATAGATGGTTGGTATTATTTGAGTTTTTTTTTTTTAATTATTCGTACATGTTTTTTAAATTTGAAATGTATTCAACAAAGATTCGGAGATTCAGACTTTTTTTTAATTTGAAATATATTCAACAAAAAACTTATGAACTGCATATACTTGTATGGTTCATGATTGTAGAGTTAGAAAAAATATGGTTCATTGTTTTGTAAAATATTCTTAATAAATGTGTTTCAATAAAAAAATATTCTTAATAAGTATGTTTAAATCCAAAATATGGTTATTTTTTTATTTATAAGTGTGTAGAATCAAATCATCAATCTAGGTTTGAACTTTCATATTTATTGGAATAAAAAAATTGAGTTATTATTTTTGGTCTGTATAAATTTTCTTATAATAACTCTCATATTTATTGGAATAAAAAAATTGAGTTATTATTTTTGGTCTGTATAAACTTTCTTATAATAACTCTCATAGTTAAAAGATTTGACCCCTTATCCCATAAAACTCTCCCTCCCTCATCTTTATAAATAAATTTAACGGTTTCACTCCCATGTTACATCTACCACCATTTTTCTTGAAGCAAAAACAATCGAATAATGTTGAAGATTTGTCTTCCAAATTATTTCTAAAATCAATTAATAGTAGAAAGAATTTGATATCCTATTTGTTGGTATTAATTGAGTATATTTTTAAATTTGAAAAGTATTCAACAAAGACTTATGAACGCACATATTTATATTATATTTATATGGTAGATGGTTGATATTAATTGAGTTTTTTTTATTATTCGTACTTTGTTTAAATTTGAAATGTATTCAACAAAAATTCGTACTTTTTTTAATTTGAAATTTATTCAACAAAAGACTTATGAACTGCACATATATGGTTCATGATTGTAGAGTTAGAAAAATATGGTTCATTGTTTTATAAAATATTCTTAATAAGTGTGTTTAAATCTAAAATATGGTTTATTTTTATATTTTTTTTAGAATTTTCTTAATAAGTGTGTTTAAATCTAAAATATGGTTCTTTTATTTTTAAAATTATCTATAAGTGTGTAGAATCAAATCATCAATCTCATTGAAATCTCATATTATTTGAATAAAAGAAATTTGAGTTATTATTTTGATTTACACTACTAGAAGCCATGAATATGTTGGTACTTAATATCTTTTTTTTTTTTATAGGTATCTCAAACAATAATTTGTGCTTTATAAGGAATATGATGGGTTTGGTATGTATTTGAAAAGACTAGAAAAATTTCATGAGGTGAGAGAACATTTCTTAATAAATTTGTTTAAAGCTAAAACGAAATAGAATCCGAGGGAGTAATTAGTATTATCATTTCTACTTATGTTTTCGTGAACAACGTTATTTGTCATTGAGACCGTAAATAAGTGTTATTTGAGTTGTATCAAATAATTAATGACTACACAATTTTTTGCTAGACATGACATGAAGCTTTCTGCAAATATGAGATTGTATGTAATTTTAGTTGTATGTAGATTTTGGTATCTGAGATTGTAAGGCTTGCAATTGTAAATGTTATTTATTTTCGATTGATTCAAATTGGTATTTTGGTTGCAATTGTAAATGTTATTTATTTTCGATTGATTCAAATTGGTATTTTGGTACTTTACACAAGACTGATATACCAGACTTATTTCTAATTATTGAATATATAGAGGAAATTGAAAACTCTACATTTCATTTGTTTCAGGAAGGTTGAATGTGACTTTTGCTGTTTAAAAAAAGTATAAAAGGTTTTTAAAATTTTCTCCGTGGTTACATAAAAAGATATTTTAACCACTCAACATTTGTGAATACAAATTTGAAAAGGGAATAGTGTGAGTATAAATGTCAAAACTATCCCTGGAATTTATCTAAATTTTGGTTATTAAATGAGAAATGGTTTAATTATTATATTTCTTAAAAAATGTGTGGATACATTTGTTATATATAGTTTTATAAAAAAAGTAAATCTTGCTCATTAATTATTACCATTATCATTATTAAATTGATATTTATTATTATCATTATCATTATCATTATTTTTATTTATTTATTATTTAAATTATCTTGCACTTAAATTGTCCTTTATTCTTTTATTTTTCTCAAGGGATACATTTTCATTTATTTTGAGTATTGCCCAAAATTCTTCTATATTTTCTTTCATGGCAATGATTTTCTTAGTAGGTGACACCTAATGAAGGATATTTCATGTTTTTTAATAATCGATATACTATATTGCATTTGTAAAGTTTATAGGCACATTTTATTTAGCCTCCTCATTTTATTTTATGTATAATTGATTGATTATACATATGTGTATGTGTATGTGTGTGTATACATACATATACCACATATATTAATATGTCAGATATGTGTATCTTAATTTCTTTTTATTATTTAACTGACCTTAACTTATGTTTTGGCATAAAGCTTATAGGTCCACACAAACCAAATAAAAATATAATTATTGAGCAAAAAACAAGAGCGAAAAAATGTAATTATTGAGCGAAAAACAAGAGCGAAGATTAGTCTTTCTTGAACGCCGCATTTACCCGAAGAATTCCATGTTCAGTCATGACCAATTATATGTTATTGTTTCCCGCGTCAACAATGAAAAGGATTTGAAGATATTAGTGTGCGGTGATGACGACACGGAAGAATTATAAATCTCCAAAATAATAGAAACAAAACACCACATGATCAATAATGTTGTGTGCAGATATGTATTACTAATATATAGTTTTAACACTCATTTATAGTGTTGATTCAATTTATATATGTTATAATTGATTAGTTTCTAATTCTATCAGAACATTGTATTTCTATTTTATAACTTTATGTCCCGTGCCTCGCACGAGTTAAAAAAAAACTATTTAAATTTGAGAGGATTCCACTATCTCGGCTGTTTCTTTGGCTTTGGTGTTTCAAGCGAGTATTCGCAAATGGATGAGTATTTTTTAAGAACGCACACTTCCTCGTAACTAAATAAGTTTGTATTTCTAGACTAATGAGAGAAGGGGCTATTAAAAAAAGTGAAATAATAGTTATTCTAATATGTAAATTACATGGGCGATTCTAGCTACAGTCAGCCGTTGTACCTGACTAATTATACACGCTTCCAATGAATGCCACGTGTCCTTTCTAATTATAATATTATTAATTAAAATATTGATATTAATTTGTGATTGTATAGTTAGCCCTTTTGTATGCTTATTTTATTATAATAAATAAATAAATATTTTTAATTTATTGTAAAACACTCCAAAAGTTTATTTTTCACAGAATACCCACAAAAGTATAAATATATTTTCAAAATAACCCCTAACTAATCATAAAACCCATAATCATAAAATCTAATAAATCATTAAACCCAAAATCATAAAACCTAACTAATCATAAAATTCAATTAAATTAATACCTAATTATTCATAAACCCTGAAATCATAATCACGCTTAAGTTGTAAAATACTTAAAATCCTAAAATTGCCAAGAACCCTAATTCCCCGTGAGAAAATCCAAATCCCAATCATTCTTAAAACCTTTAGTCATAGAACCAATTTACCCAATCCATCCGTAATTCGGTTCATCCGTGAAACCCATTGCAATTTCAGAACGGATTTACGGAGCACCGTATATCCGTTCAGGTTCGACAATCACCCACCGACCACCCTTTCATCCACCCTCGTCAAAATCCACAAATCACACCAACACATCTCTCACTCTCTCAAATTCCATGCGACACCCGCACACTATACGTCCCACCGCTGCCAAAATAGTGACGGCATAGCGAGGTGACGGCAGCTAGAGGAAATCTTGGCACCGGACTAAAATAGGGGCAGTTTGGCTGGTTGTGGAAGATCACAAAAGAATGGGACTAAATTCCAATTGTAATTGGTTTCACGACTGGGTGCTGGGCTTTGGGTCTTAACTTTCGATATGAGGTGGCGATTGAGATTCGAAGATTGTTATGATGATGGCGTAAGAGCGCACTCATATTGTGTGTGCGTGTGTGTATATATATATATATATATATATATATATATATATATATATATATATATATATATATATATATATATATATATATATATGTTCAACCCGAAATATGAAACCAATCCCAGAGATACACCTGGAACCACGACGCTGTCCCGATCTGCACCACAAACACAGTTAGAAAGGACCACCGGTGGTTTTCCGGTGGAAACCTCTTCGATGCTTAAGTCAGTAAAGCGTTTGAGGTTTCTCTTAGCAAACAAAGAAGGAATGCACACAGAATGACATACCTCTCTCAGCCTTGGGGCTGAGATATTTATAGTTTCTCCTGATGGGGACCCCAGCCGGGATCTCAGGAGCACCATGCCGCAAATCTTGGGCCGTTATGTAACAAATTCCGACAAGTGGTCCCACTTGTCTCTTTACCAGGAGTCTAGAAAACAGGTCTTCCCCATTCTAGATCTTCCTTATTTCTTACCTCCACACCACCTCAGTACTAGAACCTGACTCTAATCAGGTCTTCTTTATTTCAGGTCTTCCTTATTCTGTATCACTTCAGCCCCGTAACTTCCCTAGCAGAGCACTTTCCTCAGCCCAGCATAATCTCTGGGTTGTTAGTAATCTTTTAAAGATGGCTAAGCCAGGAAGAATCCCGAGCGATAACCACCTCTTCCTGATATTCTTATTTTCTCAGGAGGGTTAATTAGATATTCTTCTGAGACAGAGCAGTTCTAGCCAACTCTCAACTTATCTAACTATTCTGAATCAGAGCTACCCCAAACCAGATCTGGCGTATATATATTTCCCTATCAGTTAGGGTAGATCTGTAACATCCCAAAGCTCTTTCGAAATAAATGAGGTCATTCTGCCCTTTATGATTTCTCGTACTGGGGGAATCCCGAGAAATTCGCCTGACACCCAGGCCTAATTATTGGCATTAGTGATGTCGGTTCATATCCCCAAGTAACAACCACACCAGTCCTTCGAGTACACACCACGTTAGCCCTATTCTAGGACGGTCGACGCTCCAGCTCACCTCCTAGGACACTGTTCGCCTGCCAGCATTAAATGCGAAGATCCCATCAAATCCCGCCTTTATCGATTTCCGTTTTTCAAATTTATCCACTTCCTTTTTGTCCCTCCAAATTCTCTTTCTCCTCTCACTTTTCAAACTCTATTTTTCACTACTCCGCAAATCCTCCCTTTTTCTTTCTCCAGTATCCCAGCGACCTTCGCAATTCCATTTATCTTCATCCAGTTTCTCCGAGTACTCACTAACCAGGTACCCCCTCTACTCTTTATACAATCTTTTAATTACGTCAATCTCCTCTTCCTACTCCGGTTCCTCTGAGAAGGCTTCATCAGAAGCCCCGGTAAACTCTACTTCCTCCATAAATCTATCCTTCTCCGATTCGCCACCAACGACTCCGATAAAGAAACCCCCGGCGGTTATAGCCTTTCCTCCCTCTGATAATATCTCCTCTATAGTTAGCAATCAAACCCTTAGGGATATTCGTGTCACCTTCCCTATTTCAGACAAATTTATTTTTACCAGTCCGGCGCCCGACGAGAGGGCCTCATTACCTCCCTCCGGTCACCTTACTTTCTACGTGGACCAGTTTCACGCCAGACTAAGCCTCCCCGTTCACCGTTTCATACTATCCATTTCCCGGTTGTACCATAATCCGGTACAACAATTCTTACCCAACGCTTTTCATGTTATGGCAAGATTTCACCTGGCGGCCCAGTTTTCCGGGATAGTTCCTACAGCCCAACTTTTCTTCTCTTTGTTCCAGGCAAAGAGTTCTTCTGGCTTTTTCTACCTATCGGGGCGACCTGATGCCCATTTTCTGACAGGTCTTCCCACATCTCATAAGTCCTGGAAGAAGAATTTCTTCTTTGTCCAGAGCTCCGGTGACTGGGGTTTTTCCACCGCCCCTATCAACTTCCTACACCCACAGGTGCGTTTATCCCGAGGTGATAGACCACCGCACCTGGGCGAGAAAATCGCCCTCCTCAACCAGAACCCTTTTAATCTAACCAAACTTCTCAAACCCAAACTCTTGAATTTTTTCAACAAACAGCAAGGGAATGGGCCTCTGCCACCTCAGATCGGTACATTCCTGAGATGACCTGTCTTTCACTCTATCCAGTATTATTTTCGTTATTACTATTATTTTTTACTATTCCATTCTTTATTTCAGTAACTATGTTGTAAGCACATCTGGCCTCCAAGGCAAAGAAAGCAACAGGAGTGGGTCAGAGAAGCCCGCTGGGAGAATCTTCCAGAGCTTCTCCCACTTTGGAAGAGGTTGCCTTGCTAACTGCTCCCCGCAGTTAGCCCCATGAGTAGAACTAAGCAGCCCGAGTGAGAAGGGATGCAGAGCAAGTAAAAAGAGCTACTCCCGAGCAGGCAGCTCCCTCTCAAGCAGTCCTGCCTCCATCGGATCCTGAGGAAGGGCAACAGCTGCAACGGAGGAAAAGGAGAAGGGAGGGGCCCGAGGGCGTCTCCTAGGTGAATCCCCAAGTTCCCCCTATCCAAACTAGACCTTCTTCAACAGGTCTGTGCTAGATTGCTCTGGCAAAGTGGCCAGACAGTTCATGATGGGACTGGCCCCTACGGCTGACCGCCGTACGGTAGGGAAGATGTCTGACCCAGAGCTGCTGGAGTCGTACTGCAAGGCAGAGGCGCAGGTGAGATATCCATCTCTTGCTATGATTTTTACTTTCCTGGACTTTTTTTATACTCCTCCTTTTCTTTTTCTAGGCGGTGGTGCTCAGGGCTGATCTTCTAGCCCGAGCCCGCGGTTCTCTGCTTCAGGCGGACTTAAAGAGGGAGATTGAGACCTTGAAGAAGCAGAGGCAAGAGCTTCTGGCTAAGAACCATGGCCTCAACGGAGATCTAAATCTACTCCAGGCAGAGCTGGCCGGGACCAAGGCAGCTTTGGCGGCGTCACAAAAGTCCGATGCAAGAAAACATGCTCGGATGGTCCTCTTGGAGCAAAAGGTGAAAGAGCTCAAGGAGAAAGTCAAGGTGGCCCGAGCTGAGGGCGAAGTTGATGGAGAGGCTAAGGGTCTCTCAGAGGGCGAGGTGAGGGGAAGGCTCGTCTTCCTGAACTTGAGGTCTCCTTCCAGATGAATTTCTTATTTCTCTAAATTTTGTAATCAAAATTGCCATCTTTCTCCAGTATGCGCAATCTGCACTTTGTATCTTCTGAGTTTTTCAAAGTAATAAAAGTATATTTTGGCTTTCTGCATTTTCGGCCATACTGATCTTGGTTTCTATATTTCCATGCGTTTGTCGTTTTTTCCAGAATATCATAATATGCTTGAGTGTTCTTCAAAATTTCATCTTTTTGATCAAACATACTTGCTCAAACAACGCGCGTGATTTGTATTTTTTATTTTATCTTCTTAAAACTCTGAATTTAGCTGAATCTGATCTGGGATCCAATCATCCAGAGCTATTTTCATCAAGTCTTAATCTGACAATCAGGTCAGGCACTAATACAGGTCATTCTAGGGAACCTGTTCATGTAAGTTAAAATATTCAATAAATATTCAAGTAAAAGAAATCAAAGGTGTCCACCCTTAGCCTATTCTGGCGTTAACTGCCGATTAGGTCGGGCAAGATGAAGGATATCCATCCCTAGCCAATAATGGCCGAAACTGACAATCAGGTCAGGTAAAATCGAGGACATCCGTCCTTAGCCAATCCTTGCTTGAACTGACAATCAGGTCAGGTTTAAATTAAGGACATCTGTCCTTAGCCAATCCTGGCTTGAACTGACAATCAGGTCAGGTAAAATTGAGGACATCCGTCCTTAGCCAATCCTGGATTGAACTGACCATCGGTAAGGAAAGATCGAGGACATCCGTCCTTAGCCAATCCTGGCTTGAACAGACCATCAGGTCAGGTAAAATTATGGGCCGCCGCCCCTAGCCAATCCTGGCTTAAACTGACAATCAGGTCAGGCAAAAATTATGGGCAGCCGCCCTTAGCCAATCCTTGATTGAAGTGCGTATTTTGGGTATGGAATCGAAAACAGACCTGCAATTTCATTAAAATAGGGAAAACAATTATCCAAATATTACAGTTATGCATAAAATCTTCGTAAATTAGAAATGTTCCAAGCTCGAGGGATCCGGGCCCCGTCCAGCTCTTCCAATCTGTAGGCACCGCCCACTAAGACCTGAGTGACTCAAAACGGCCCTTGCGAAGATGCATCCAACTTTCCCTTTGCATGTCCCAGGTCAGCTCGTCTAAGAACCAGATCTCCCACCTGGAACCGCCTCTTGTGTACAGTCTTATTGTATGTCGCCTTTATACGCCCACTGATGTGTGCCATTCTAGCGGTGGCCTGGTCTCTTTTTTCCTCAATCGAATCCAGAGCATCTTGTATTAACAGCTCATTCTGCTCCTCGTCAAAATTTTGAATTCGATTGTTTTCTATGCTTATCTCTGTAGGTACCACGACATCCATGCCATAGACCAGACTGAAAGGCGTTTCCCCTGTGCTCTCTTTCGGGTTAGTTCTATACGCCCATAGGGTCGAGATCAGCTCTTCTACCCATCGTCCTCCAACTCTTTCTAACCGCGTCTTTATCCCCTGTACCAAAATTCGATTCGTGACTTCGACCTGACCGTTGGCTTGAGGGTGGTAGACGAATGTGAAGTGCTGATTAATCAGCATTTTTGTGCACCAGACTTTAATCTTGGCACCCATGAACTGAGTGCCATTGTCTGAGACCAGGATTCTGGGAACACCAAACCTGCATATCATATTCTTCCATAAAAAGTTCATGACTGCATCCTCCGTAATCTTGGCCAGGGCCTCAGCCTCCACCCACTTACTAAAGTAATCAATTGCCACTATCAGGAATTTCTTTTAGGCAGGAGCGGTGGGGAAGGGGCCAACCAGATCAATGCCCCACTTGGCAAATGGACAAGGAGAGTTCATCGTAATAAGTTCTTCTGCGGGTTTGTGTATTAGTGGCGAGTTTTTCTGGCACTTTTCGCAGGTGCGCACAATCTCCGCTGCCTCCTTCCGTAGCTGTGGCCAGAAATATCCCGCACGCAATATTTTACTCGAAAGAGTTCTGGACCCCATGTGGGTTCCACAACATCCCTCATGAATTTCTCGAAGTACTAAATCTCCCTCTCCTCGACCCAAGCATCTTAATAAGGGCTGTCAAAACCCTCTTCGAAACAGCTTTCCCTTGATTAGACAAAATCTAGCAGCTCTGGCTCTGACCTTTGCCGCGTCATTCCTCTGTTCTGGCAGGATCCCTTCCTCTAGATAAGCCTTTATGGGTAAGCGCCAATCATCTCCTTCTATTACCGAGCATACCTGCTCTGTCCCAAATTCCACATCTGCTTTCAACAAGGTTATCACTCTTTTGCGGCAGTCTTTAGCTGAGCTGGCTATTTTTGCTAAATAATCTTCTCTGCCATTTTCTTCTTTGGGAATTTGGCTAACTGTCAAAGATTTCATACTTTTGGCCAGTTCTCTAAACCTGGCCAAGTATCTCTGCATATCATCCTCTCTTGCTTCAAACTCCCCACTTATCTGCTTACGAACGAGCTGAGAATCTACCTTAGTGCACACCTGATCTGCCCCCAGGTCTCGTGCCATTTGAATGCCTCGCAGGAGAGCTTCATATTCTACCGCATTATTAGATAAGGTATGGTTCAAGCGTATTGCATACTCGGTTGATACACCTGACGGGTCTATCAGGACAATTCCTGCCCCACAGCCTTGGTTGCTAACTGAACCATCTGTGAAGATAGTCCAACCTTGTTCTTTATTAGCAGAGCTGGTCATCTCCTGCATAAAATCCGCAAGCGCCTGAGCTTTTATTGCGGTTCTGGCTTCAAACTCAACATCGAATTCACTGAGCTCTATGATCCATCTGACCAACCTTCCCAATGCCTCTGGCTTGTTCATTATAACTTTTAATGGAAGGTTGGTTTGTACGACTATGCTATGGGAGAGGAAGTATGGGCGCAATTTCCGAGCTGTGCCTACCAGGGCTAGCATTGCCCTCTCTATCTCCACATACCTCACCTCGGATTCGTGCAAGACCTTTCTCCAGTAGTGAACTGGTTTCTGTACTTTGCCCTCTTCTCGGAGCAAGACCGAGCTGACCGCCTGCTGCCCCACAGACAGGTACAGTATTAAAGGCTCCCCCTGGACAGGTTTTGTGAGCAAGGTCATGTTGGCCAGGTGTTCCTTCAATAATCTAAACGCCTCCTCACACTCATTGCTCCACTGAAACTTTGCTTTCTTGCGTAAGGCCTGGAAAAACGACAAGCTCTTTTCTGCGGAACGTGAGATGAACTGACTCAAAGCGTTGATCCACCCTGCCAAGCATTGCATTTCTCGTACATTCCTAGGCTCTTGCATATCCATAATGGCCCTTATCTTCTCTGGGTTAGCCTCGATACCCTTTTCTGTGACCATGTAACCCAGGAATTTTCCAGCTCTGACCCCAAACGCGCATTTCTTAGGGTTAAGCTTCATCCTGTATTTTCGTAGGGTATCAAAGGTCTCCCTCAAGTCACCCACGTGAGACGTTGCTTTCCTGCTCTTAACTAGCATATCATCCACATAAACCTCCATATTTTGGCCTAGCTGGCTCTTGAACATTTTATCTACCAAACGATGGTAAGTAGCACCCGCATTTTTAAGGCCGAAAGGCATAACCACATAGCAATACGTCCCTTTCGGGGTTATAAAGCTGACACGCTTCCAGTCCTCTTTTGCTAACCTGATTTGGTGATACCCTTGCAAGGCATCCATCATGCTCAGGAGCTCACAGCCAGAAGTGGAGTCGACGAGCTGGTCAATCCTTGGCAGGGGGTAATGGTCTTTTGGACAAGCGCGGTTTAGATCCCGAAAATCTATGCACATCCGCCAATTATCCATCTTTGGTACTAAAACCACGTTGGAAAGCCATTCCGGAAATTGTATTTCCTGGATATGCCCTGCTTTCAAAAGCTTATCCACCTCTGCCTCTATAATGGCTTCCTTCTCCGGCCCGAAATTACGCTTTTTCTGCTTGACTGGCTTCACGTCTGGGTTGATATTGAGGTGGTGTTCAGTGACCTCTGGGTCGATCCCTACCAGGTCTTGGGAGACCAAGCGAAAATATCCGCGCTTTCTCTCAACAACGTCACCAGGTCTGTCAAGACCTCCGGGTTAAGCGTCGTTCCCACACGGAGAACTCGACTCTCATCGCCTGGGACAACCTCCACCAACATCAACCCCTCCTCTCTTCTTGTCAGATCTTACCGTGGCTGCTCTACCCGAGCCTTTTTACTCAACCTCTCTTCCTCACTATTCCTCCTAACACACTCGACATACGTCTGTCGCGACGCATATTGATCCCCTCTCACCTCGCCAGTTCCATCCTCAGTGGGGAATTTCATCTTTATGTTAAAAACTGAGATTACAGCTTGGAACTGACTTAGGGAAGGTTGGCCAAGCATGACATTGTAGGAGGACGGCACATCTACCACCAATAAATGCACCATCCTGGTTACGCGATATGGCTCTTCTCCTAAAGTTACAAGTTGCCTAACCGCTCCTAATGGCTTCAAGGAACCCCCTGCAAACCCTACCAGGGAGGTAGTCACCTCCTCTAGCTCGACGTCCAACTTCATCTTTTTAAAGCAATTAAAGAATAGGATGTCAGCGGAGCTCCCTGTATCCACAAAAATTCTACGCACATTATAGTTGGCAATAGTAGCTGTTATGACTAAAGCGTCCATGTGCGGGGCTAAGAAGCCATCACCATCCCCTGACCCAAAACAAATGTTCAGCATAGACGCCATCTGTCCGACCTCTCATGACTTTCTGATCAGGTCTTTAGCATCTCGAACATAATTATGTTGTGTTCTCCTAGAGTGCTCCTCCAACTCACCACCAGTAATCATCTGGATTTCTCCATGAATAACCTGGGCTTGATCAGATCTTCTTCCGTCCGCTCTCCCCCTGTCCTGATCTCTCTTCATCTGTGGAGTATGATTGTAGTTGTTACGACCAGATCTGGCCTCTTCCTTCCTCATGCGGACATATTATTTTAAAGGTCCTGCCTGGACCATTCTTTCTAGTTCGTCCTTCAGATGCGTACATTCGTCAGTACTGTGCCCGTACTCATTATGGAAACGGCAAAACCGATCCGACCTTTCCTTCCCCGGATTTTGTGAATAAGTCTTGGGCCACTTCATCTCTGGATGTCGCTCTATCGCCTGCAGTATCTCTCCCTCAGGGGTTTCCAAAGGAGTATACCTATCGAACCGAGGTCTGCCCATAGTCAGATCTAGCCTGGGCTTCTTTACCGTAACCCTATCATCTCTATCATACCTTTCTCTCTTCTTCTCTCCTTCCTCCTTGAGTTTCAACGCTTCCTCCAAGTGAATATATTTCCTGGATCTCTCCAAGAGCTCTCCGAATTTCAGAGCTGGTTTCACTACCAGCGATTAAAAAAATTCCCCCCTCCTCAGACCTTGCGCTAGAGCGTTCACCAATAGCTCTTCTGACGCGAAAGGCACTTCCAACTTAGCCGTTGTGAACATATTGATGTAGGCGCGTAGACTCTCATTTTCTTTCTGCTTCAAGCTGAAAAGCTCGAGCGGCATTTTTTGGTACTTCCTGCACCTCGTGAACTGGTGCAGGAAGGCCGAACTGAATTCGTCGAAGTTGCTGATAGACTTCGGTGGTAATTGACTAAACCAGAGCTGGGCTATTTTAGTGAAGGTCATTGGAAAAACTCTACACATAACCGCATCCAAGAATTTATGCAGAGTTGCCGCAGTCTCGAGTCGGCTCAGGTGATCCCAGGGATCCGTGGTCCCATTGTACTCAAAAACCCCAACGATCTGTAGGAGGTCGGAACATCATCGCGCATTACTTATTCCGTAAACGGTGTGCCCATTCTTGCCGGAACCACACCACCACTCGCCATCTTCTTCTTAAAATCTCTCACCTCTTTCTGCAAACTTTGCATCTGTTCCATCAAGCCTGGATTAACCTGGCTAGATGTTTCACTTTTGGAGGTGGAGTAGTGCTCGTCCCTATCCCGGAGAAAAGTTCGCTCTGCCATCTGATTGTGCAGTGGCCCAGTTTCCGTCAATGGGACCGTCCGATTTGGCTGCAATCCGGATGGTGGATTTGACATCGCAGCGAATTTTTCTCCAAGGCTGCTTCCACAGCTTTGCCGATTAACTCGGACAATTGCCTGACCAAAGCGTCATTCAAAAACCCCTCAGCAACAGGCGGTGGTCCACATGAGGAGGTCGGTGCAGTGCCTGTCCTGGCTGCGGCTGATGTTTCGGCCTCTCCTGGCCTCGCGGTTGACGGCTCAGCCGACCGTGGCATACCCCACGGCGCGGCAGAGCTGGGAATTCCGTTGAGCTCTCCCACTAAGTTTCGTCGTAATCCTTCTGAAGCCATAGAAAATCCCTTCTCACGTTTTAGCTTGATCGCTTTCCCACAGACGGCGCCAATTTGTTCCAACCCGAAATATGAACAATCCCAGGGATACACCTGGAACCACGACGCTGTCCCGATCTGCACCACAAACACAGTTAGAAAGGACCACCGGTGGTTTTCCGGTGGAAACCTCTCCGATGCTTAAGTAAGTAAAGCGTTTGAGCTTTCTCTTAGCAAACAAAGAAGGAATGCACACAGAATGACATACCTCTCTCAGCCTTGGGGCTGAGATATTTATAGTTTCTCCTGATGGGGACCCCAGCCGGGATCTCAGGAGCACATGCCGCAAATCTTGGGCCGTTACGTAACAAATTACGACAAGTGGTCCCACTTTTCTCTTTACCAGGAGTCTAGAAAATAGGTATTCCCCATTCTAGATCTTTCTTATTTCTTTCCTCCACACTACCTCAGTATTAGACCTGACTCTAATCAGGTCTTCTTTATTTCAGGTCTTCCTTATTCTGTATCACTTCAGCCCCGCAACTTCCCTAGCAGAGCACTTTCCTCAGCCCAACATAATCTCCGGGTTGTTAGTAATCTTTTAAAGATGGCTAAGCCAGGAAGAATCCTGAGCGTTAACCACCTCTTCAAGATGTTCTTATTTTCTCAAGAGGGTTAATTAGATCTTCTTCTGAGACAGAGTTGTTCTAGCCAACTCTCAACTTATCTAACTATTCTGAATCAGAGCTACCCCAAACCAGGTCTGGCGTATATATATTTCCCTATCAATATATATATA
>BMAC01000712.1:45248-61564 GCA_014905375.1 Phtheirospermum japonicum
AGATATTTCATGGAGTTGGGGGTTAATTGTAAAAGGGGAATTTTGTACAAGAGTGAGATGTCAATGTAAAATTGATGCGGGGGGAACCTAAATCCCGCCCTGAGCAGCTCGTCGAACAGGGTTATGTGATTGGGTGATGGTCGCAAGGGGTCCAAATGTCAGGTAGGATCACAAGTAAAACAGTATGTCAGGTAGGATCATCTAGGCCGTCTCAGGTAGGTTGATTATTCGTTGAAAGAATTCTAATACCTATGGTTCCGGGAGTAGCCAATAGTTATCCTTGATCGATTTCGTTGAAAGAGATGAGGGAGGTAGGTCACTGGCCTCTAGGGAACGAGCTATGGTTACAGGATTTTCAAGAAAATGCTCGCAAGGAGGGGGAGTAGTGGTTCGACGTAGAGGAATGCCCTCTGGAATATTTGCTAAGGTTAAACGGGTGGGAGAAGTGGTTTCTGGGAGAGTTTCACACTCTGTCTCGTCGCAGAGACTGGAGACGGGAGATGGGGGCTGAGTACGTCTCCTTTGGAGAATGTAAGGGTTCTCGCTAGGGTTGGAGTCAGGTGTTAGAGTTGGATTTTGGGAATTGGGATCAGAGGATACTATATTCATCATAAATCCAAGCATACAGAGAAAGACAATATAAAACACAGCAATTCAGCAAATAACCAGACACAATGTACATATGCGCTACTTGTGCAAATTAAAATCCATTATTAGAAGAAGGATTGAAGACTTACCCATTTTTAATATCCTGGAGGTCGGTGATGGGTCTTGAATTGATTGAAGTCTTTTTTGGGAAATTTCGGGGAGTATGAGCTTTGTTGCAGAGAGAGTATGGCGATGTATTTCAGATGAAAAAAAAATGAGGGGAGATGAATGGTTTTTGTGTTGGGTGGCGGAAAGCTGATGGGACAGGTAGGAGCGGGAAAAAAATTAGGTCTATTAGGAATGTTTTGGGCTATTTATTTTGGGCCCACTGGGTTTATTATACTCCGAGAAAATGAGGAAGTGACACGTGTTCGATATAGTGGCAGGTTGCATTTAATGAGGCTTAAAAGAGATGGGACGGAGAGATAAAGGCGTGCTTTAACTTTGGGGCTATTCATGATGACGTTTTGGAATTATTAAATCTGAGTGTTAGTTCGGGTCGGAGAATATAAATTATATGTTGTAATAATTGGGGACTTGGACTGGGGACTCGCAGGTCGTTTCTGGTGGGATAATCATTTTGCAATAATGGGTGAACTCAGCGAGCTGATATTCTGGAGGTCGCAGGTATATTTGATAGTAAGTTGATTGGTGTTATAACTCGGTTAGTCGAGCTGTGTGATTTTGAGATATGGTAAGGCATGGTTGTTTATGTGTATGTGTTTCACTGTTAGCTTTAAAGGTTGTGCTTGTTTGATTTTATTTTACATGTTATATCTGATTTCATACCTTAATCAGCTAGAACGTGGGGGACTAGCTGATGCGGATCAAAATGTCCATATATGATATTATTTGATGTATGAGGTTATTTGTGGTAAGCGACCTCATTTCGGGGAGAGGGTGTTCCTCCCAGGAGATGAGCGAGCTGTGTTGTGTCTTTATGAAGTGAGCGAGCTGGTATGTATAGGGTAGCGACCTGTAGTATGGGGATGAGTTCTCATATAGGGTCGCGATCTCTTATGATTTGAGTTGTGTACTTGAGCTCGGTTGTGGGCTTTATGAATGATTAAGCCTGTGGGTTTAAAGTGAGTAATTTATGTGGTTTTCGGTGGGATGTGTAAAGGGCCCAGGCCTGTTGTGTTAAAGAGATTTATTATATATGGGAACTTAATATGCGGGGAGAGTCCCAATTGTGAGTCGGTTGTAGAGTTGTGATATGAATGGAGTTACGGTTATAGAAGGTAACCCTAGATTGGGATGCACTTCCCCTATATCTAAAAAAGGAGGCGTATGCCTCTCATTATTTTTTTAAGTCGATATCGCTTTATTGCATTATTGTTTATTGAAAAGAAGAGTTGAGTGTTGATTTCGCTTATTAACTTAAGCGTCAGAGGGCCTTAACAGGCTCGAAATCCGGCCCGTTCGAGGCGCTGTTTTGCAGGACCAGGAAGGTCGCCAGGAGATTCACGGAGGATTTGGCAGGTCGCCGTGACGTACTCGGAAGCAGTCTCAGGTCGCTGATCTCGGATTCGAGGTTAGTACCTCCTTTATTTGGTAGCCCAACTTTTGGACTTATCAGCTGCTATCTGGCATTGTCACTATATTCCACCTTCGTTTATCTGTAATCTCCCTTTCACCATTCCATTTGTTTCACCTCATTGTAATGTATGTTCCCTTTGAATCAAGTTGATCCACAAATAACTTAAGGCTTGAGTTTTTTTGTTAATGCAACTGCATATCATTTTCATTCAGGTAGAGGTATGGTAGCCTTAATTAATTATTATTATTTTATTTTTTCCCCATAGGTTGTGAATTATTGTCTACAACAAATCTATCATATTCTTCGAAATGAAATCAATGTCATGAAAGTGATGAAGTTTTCTGGGTAAAAGTAGAGTAGTATATTTAACATGTGTGGCAACCAGAATTTATATTAGCAAACTAGGCCGTGATAGAAGATATCCTGCTGGCTTTTGATATGATTGTTACAAGTATCAAGCATCACTGATAACCAGTTTGACAATACATTTTTTCTCACTGTCACAAGAAGTTGGTGGCAGTGGTTCGTCTAATTGTTGTTGGAAACTTCATGACACCATGTGGATAACTTGTTGATGATGTATTTCTAGGTTTTCCAAACAATTGTTGTAGGCCTTGGGCAGTCAACATGTGTGGGAATTGGTGGAGTTCCATTTAATGGAACAAATTTCGTTGATTGCATAGAAAAGTTTCTTAGGGATCCGCAGACGGAAGGTAAGCTTTATCAGGTTAATTTCACTCTCATTTGCCACCTCACTATCTCATGTGATGAGTATATTAGGTTCTAATTCATTTTTTATGCACTAATCGGTGAGACAGTTATATGTTAATTAGATGATACTTAATTCTTATTATAAGCAGTCAAACTGTAGTAAGACTACTAGGATATGTTTTGTCTCTCTTAGCTTGAATATAACAAAGATGATAAGACCTCATGTAAGACAATAATTGCCAATAAAGTTTCAGTGTGCTGCCTAGGGAGTTTAGAAAATAGACATAATATCCTTTTGTTAGAGTTCTTTTATTATGATAAATTTGTTATTAATGAAAATGCACAGTATTTATGCTCAATAATAAGTGTATCTATGATCGAGGAAATAGGTTGCTCAAATTCTGCTCTCATTCTTTTCTCTCATTTTCAGTATAAATACGTGTATTCATATCCCACCTCACTCAAACTGCTGACATCGTAAGATACTATTGCTTTGCATTTCACATTTTTTAGGTATCATTCTTATTGATGAGATCGGTGGTACAGCAGAGGAGGATGTTGCGGCTCTTATAAAGGTTAGTTCCATGTGCAATTTGACATGTTCGTTTATAAAAAATGTTGAGGAATTTATTCTTGGCAATAATTATTTTTTTGTTATTTGTCTTTCTTGGGCAAAAAATAAGTTAGGAAACTAGATTTAGGAGTATATTGTGTTTCTTAGTATGTGTACAAGACTTTAATTATTCTTAGATTGTGTTTAGGATTTGTTTTAGGTATTTACCAAATTTAGGATTTTAGGTTTGTCTATTTAAGACAAGGGGATTCCTAAATCTTGGTATCGATCTTTATGCACAGGATTTTGGAGAGGAGATCAACGCAATACGCACGACAAGGACTGAAGAACACGAAGACTACTTGGAGCCATTGATCGAGATCGACAAGTTATTCGAAGTTGCGTGACCAACGGAGAAGAGCTTGTTCAAACTATGCGACAAGTATTTAGTATCATGTTTTGATATTCTAGTTTTCATATATTACTTAATATTTTTGTATTGATCGAAAAACAAGGAAGTAATATAGTTTTCGGGTTTGTACACCCAAGTTCACAAGTACTTTTACTTGTGAACTGAATTTGTTTAAACCGTGTTCTTGAAATTATTTTTCGCTGCATATTATTATTGTACTCTGGTCGATGTTGTTAACCAGTGTTGTTAAACATTGATAACAACTTCATAAATCTGAGACTTACTTTTAAAACCATAGACCTTCCAATTTCACAATTGGTATCAGAGCAGGTTACTTAACCTTTTAAGTATTGATCCTTATTTTTAGGTGCTATGGATGTTCAAGGCAACCCAAGACCACCGATTCTCAACGGAGAGAATTATTCTCTCTAGAAGCAGAGGATGCGTTGGCACTTACAGAGCATTGATGAACGTGCATGGAGAACCATCCTCGTTGGATGGGAAAAGCCACGTGTCACTGATGGAGAAGGCGACATTGTCCCGAAGAAGGAGGAAGACTGGACCACTGACGAAATGAATGCTGCGAATTAGAATTCCAAATGTATCAACACCTTGTGCAGTTATGTTGATGCAAGCTATTACAGAGTCATCATGAATTGCGATTCAGCAAAAGATGCTTGGGACGCACTCCAAAGGGTGTGTGAAGGAACTGCAAGCATGAGGAAATCAAGGCTAAGAATGCTGATGTCCACGTTCGAAGCAATGAGAATGGATGAGAAAGAATCAATCATGTACTATTCCATGAGACTGTCAGAAATCACAAACGAATGCAGAGAACTTGGTGAGGCAATAACTAACTCTCGTCTTGTAGGAAAACTGCCGAGGTCTATTTCAAAAAAATATAATATGAAGGTGGTTACCATAGAAGAATCTAAAGATGTTGATAACATCGATTTCAACACTTTAGTTGGAAACCTTAAGTAGTATGAGATGGAACACCTTGGTTCCAACTTAAAAGAGAAGAATGTTGCCTTCTCTTCAGACGCTAATCCAGACAACTACGAAGATGACGAGGAATTTGATTTCAATGGGATTCTGAAAAAGATGGAATCCACTATGCTTGATGAAGGCGAATTGTCGTTTGTCACCCAACATTTCAATAGTTTCTTGAAGAAGAAGAAGAATAGCCTTGGAGGCTCAAGTACGAAGACCAGACCACATGTGTCTACACCAAAATTTACTGGACGTACTCTTCCCAGATCTCAATCCACATCCGCACTCCCAAATGCATCCAACCCCATGAGACCTCTCAGTGAGGCGCAATGCCATGAATGTAAAGGTTGGGGACACTACAAGAATGAATGTCCAAATACTCTTAGGAAGAAAAGCATGGTTGCTACTGACTTCACTGAGGATGTCAATGATTCCGAGTCAACTGATCCTGTTCCATCCTTGTTTGCCCATGTTGTGTGGGACGACGACGTCCATGTTGATATCCTTGAAACCAACATCGTATGCTTGAATGCTGAAACTACTGATTACCAAAAGGAGTACGAACTGCTAAGTGTTGAGCACCAACAACTATTTGTTAGCTGGAGAAAACAGGTTCTCAAGGTCAAGGCTCTTGTGAAAGAAGTGGAGAAACTGACCAAAGAAAAGGATGATCAGCTGGACATAATTGTCCGTTTGGATAAATCTCTTACTAAGAAGGATGCGGAGTTAGAAAAGACGAAAACCGAGTTGACGAAGGTCCAAGGAACCATATCGAATCTGAACAAAGGCAAGGCGAAGCTTGATGAAATCTTGGAGATCAGCTTTCCTGAAACCTCGAAGCAAGGAATAGGATTTAAACCAAATCAGCCACCACAAGTGCCAGGTCAGGAGCAAAAATCGCCCAAGCGACATAAGAAGAGAAGGAGACAGTTCGTGTTCCATCATTGTGGCGAGCCCGGACACATTCGGCCTTTTTGATGGAAGATCATAGGCGAGAGAAGGCAATTTCAGAGCACTAATGCGACTGCTAAGTTCAATGTTTGTTTCCATCATACCAACATCAATACCAACACCAGGTTCAAACAAGTGTGGGTCAAGAAGAATAACGTCAAGTGTAACATGATCCATACCTCACTGAAGTCCCACGTCCCTGGAGCCTGGTATTTCGATAATGGATGCTCCAAGCATATGACTGGGTCCGAGGAGCGGCTTTCCAACATTATCAGATTTCGAGGTGGAAAAGTAAAGTACGGTGGAGGCGCGAATGGCCAAATTGCTGGCCAAGGAACTCTCCATGTTCCAGGCATTGTGACTCTTGAAAATGTGCTACTGGTAGAAGGACTTACTGCAAATTTGGTAAGCATAAGTCAATTGTGTGATGGAGGTTTTAGTGTCAAATTCAACCGTGAGAAGTGTGAAGTCTATGAGGAGAATGGACCTTGTATTCTCACTGGTCAAAGGACTTCAGATAATTGCTACCAAATCCAAAGGGATGCTTTTTGCAAACTGTCCCAATTAAGTGATGCTGAGTTGTGTCATCAAAAGCTTGGACATGTGAATTACAAGATGATGGATAGGTTGTCCAAAGAAGAAGCTGTGAGTGGGCTACCTAAGCTCAACACCAAGATTATACCTGTGTGTGAAGCATGCCAGAAAGGAAAGCAGGCAAGAGTACCACATCCAATCCAGCAAAGTCTCACTACATCATCTTGCTTTGAACTACTACATATGGATCTCATGTGTCCACTTGAGTTTGAGAGCCTTGGTGGTAAGAGGTATGTATTCGTTATTGTTGATGATTTTTCTAGATTTACTTGGGTAGAATTTCTAAAAGAAAAATCTGAAAATTTTGAGGCTTTCAAAAAATTTGCAAAGAAGCTGTGTGAGGTTTAATGTGAACATTGGTAGGATTAGAACTGATCACAGAAAAGAGTTTAAAAATGCATCCTTTTCAAAATACTGCACTTCGGAGGGTATAAGCTATGAACTTCCTCACCTATTACCCCTCAACAAAATGGCATAGCTGAACATAAGAATATGACTCTTGCTGAGATGACTAGAACTATACTTATTTCTAATGGCATAGCAAAATATTTTTGGGCTGAAGCAATGAACACTGCATGTCATATTACAAATATGGCTTATTTTAGACCAGGTTCATATGCTACTCTCTATGAGTTGTTGATGGGAAAGAAACTGAACTTGAGCTATTTTCATGTGTTTGGATGTATTTGTTATGTCCTCAATGACAGAAATCATCTAGCTAAACTAGACTCTAAAAGTGATAAGTGCATTTTCATGGGTTATTCCCAAAACAGTCATGCATATAGGTTGTTTAACCTGAGAACAAGAAGCATTTTTGAGTCAGTTAATATCAAGTTCGACGATTTAACGAGTGCAGTCAAACCTACCGAGGATAATGATCTGGTTTATGATTAAAATCCTCAAGAAAATGTCACTTCTCCTTCAGTTGATAGTGCAGGTGTTGAGAACAAAGATGCAGGTGTTGAATCCAGAGAATTGAATGATGTTGATACCAATGTTGGTACAGGGTTACCAACATCAGAAACAACATCGAGCCAAGTTGCAGAATCTGATTCTGATTCAGAAGATGATGATCCAGCTGATCCCATTGATCTTTATTAGAGGGATATTCCATCCAGAATCCAAAAAAACCACCCCGTGGGCCAAATTATCGGTGATTTAGACGAAAGGAGTACAAGATGGAGACAGATTAATTTCAAGAAGATGGTCAGGTACGTATGTCTATCTACTAATTGTTATAAGATTCGTGAGTCTTTGTATCTTTCTAAAATAGAGCCCAAGCAAGTGGAGGATGCACTCAAGGATGAGTTCTGGATTCGGGCAATGCAAGAGGAGTTGGGCCAGTTCGCCAAAAATGATATTTGGGATTTGGTGCCACGACCAGAAAATGCCCATGCGACAGGAACAAAGTGGATATTCAAGAACAAGACTGATGAGGCTGGCAACATTGTGAGGAACAAAGCTCGGCTGGTTGCACAAGAGTGTACGCAAATTGAAGGAATCGATTTTGATGAAACTTTTGCCCCTGTTGCCCGCATTGAGTCGGTAAGGCTTTTGCTTTCTGTTGCTTGTTATATGAAGATTTCATTGCATCAAATGGACATTAAGAGTGCTTTTTTAAATGGAGTCTTGAGTGAAGAAGTGTATGTTGAGCAGCCTAAAGGATTTGTTGATCCTCAAAAACCAAATTTTGTTTTAAAACTGAAAAAGGCTCTTTATGGTTTAAAACAAGCTCCAAGAGCTAGGTATGAAAGGCTAACTCAATATTTGCTTATTTGAACTTTAGACGAGGGGAAGTTGATAAAAATTTATTCCTTCTTAAATCCAATAAGCACATCTTAATAGTCCAAATTTATGTGGATGATATTATTTTTGGATCCACTAACGAGCATATGGCCAAGGAGTTTGTTACTCGAATGTCCGATACATTCGAGATGGGCATGGAAGGTAACCTCTCATACTTTCTTGGTTTACAAATCAAACAACTTGATGATGGTATTTTCCTTTCCCAGGCTAACTATGCTAAGAACTTAGTTAAAAAGTTTGGTATAGAAAGTGAAACTCACAAGAAAACGCCGCTGGGAAAAACTGTGAAGCTGTCGAGAGACGATGTTGGTAAGGGTGTTGATAACACCATGTATAGAAGTATGATAGGGATTTTGTTGTATTTGACAGCAATTAGACCAGATATTATGTATAGTGTGTGCTTGTGTGCTAGATATCAGTCTAATCCAAAAGAGTCACACCTAAAAGCATTTAAAAGAATAATTAGGTATATTGCTGTTACAACTGAACTAGGTGTGTGGTACACAAAAGATACGGATACTGAACTTGTAGGGTACACTGATTCGGATTGGGCTGAAGATGTGGTAGATAGAAAGAGTACTACTGGGGGGTGTCTTTTTCTGGGTAACAATTTAATCTCTTGGTACAACAAGAAGCAAAATTGTATTTCTCTTTCTACAGCTGAAGCCGAGTACATTGCAGCTGGAAGTGTGTGCACACAATTACTGTGGATGAACCAGATGATAGAGGACTACGGTCTACACAGTAGCATCTTGATTGTGCTGTGTGACAATTCCAGTGCCATTGACATCTCCAAAAATCCAGTCCAGCATTCTCGAATCAAACACATTGACATAAGGTACCACTTTATTCGAGACCTAGTTGAGAGGAAGATTGTTAGCCTTGAGCATATTAGAAGATAATCAGCTTGCTGATATCTTCACTAAGGCATTAGATTTTGAGACCTTCTCTCGTTTGAGAAGAGATCTCGGTATGTGCATTGTTTAACCAATGTTGGTTTGTGATGTTGTGACACCTATTATCAACATCAGTCACAACATCTGTATACTTTTGCATGCATTTTTATCTTTCTTTTCATACACAATCCAAATGCATTGAGTTTGATTAAAAGTGCAATAAGGTCCTGTGTTGCAATAAAAGTGATGGCAAAAAGAACCAACCTCTTCAATTAGGTGATTGTGGGATTTGCCCGAAGAAACTGGTTTTCTCCCAGGTCCAAAATCAAGAGATTTTTAACAACAATTGCTGAAGATTAAAATATTCAAATCCCTTCAAGGATGAAGAAAATTGGGATACAAAATGATCCAATCTTTAAATATTACCTTCTTGAGAGATCTTGACGCAGTCATTAACTTGGGTTAAGGGGTAAGTTTCCATTGACTTCACCTGAGGCAATGTTGGTTTATAATGTTGTTAGTAATAAAAAGCAACATTGGATCAAGTCACTGAGATCATTATTTGTTTTTGTATATTCTTTTAGGTGATATTTTTTAGGCATCCCATAGGACATTCATTCTTTGTGAAGATGCCATCTTGCTGTGCGTTTTGTTGCTTGTGTTCTTTGTCTATCTTGAAAACTCTTAATTTTGTTTTGATTAGAGCTAACCAAGTATTTCAGTGGAGTTAAAATCGGAAGGCTGGACAGGTAATGATGAGGTGAATTTGGTGAGTGAAAATTAACATTGCACAAGATTGGTATTACTGGGCTGATGGTTCATTAAATCCAGCTTTGTATTTTAGGCCGACTTTGTAACTAGAGTTGTGCAATTTTTTTTAAAAAAAAGGGATAATGATGTGGAGTAGTGGGTCTGATCACGTTTTGGTCACGTTGCTTACATTAAGGGGGAGTAGTGTTTTTTTTTTTGGAAATAAAATCTGATTGAAGGGTCAAAATCCGCTGGGTAGTGAAATTAGGGATTTTCTTCCTTTTTATTTTCTTACCTTCTCTCTCCTTCAACGGTCATTTTTTGGGGGGCATAAAAACCTGAACCTTTTTACCGTTTGATCACAACTTCATACCCCTCTGCAAATTTAACTCTCAAACTTCTTTATCTCTCTTCAATTATCTCGATTTTATTGTGTGCTTTTGAGAAATTGCAGGATGTCAAGCCCGCCGTCACCTTCGTCTGTTCCAGAATTCCGGCAGAACTCTGCCGCACCAGTGAACAGGTCCCTGCACCATATGTGCGAGTTGGTGGTCTGGATATTCATGTCGAAATCGGTGGTGGTTCCTCTTCCATCTCACCACCACTATTAACATCGCCACCACCCTCGCCGGCAAAAGATTCCAGCACTGTTGTTCCAATATCGCCGCCGATTGACGCCGTTCCTGTATCGCAAGTGTTCCCAGGACAGCCTGGGAATGAAATTGATGTTGATGATCCCCCCAACTTGGCGTTTGTTACTGAGACTTTTGGGCGCGTGGGGAATCCTACTCTGAAAAGGTCGAGGCGCCTGCGCAATATTCCTCCCGGCGTTGTGCCGCCTGCCGTTCCAAAAAGCAAGGCTGGACCGCGCTGCCATGTGCCTATTGAACATATGAACCTCCAGAAGGATGTCACTGTGATTTCAGACCCTGATGATGAAGATTTTATTCCTGCTGCTCCGGTTGAAGGGTTCGAGCTGCCGCTCTCATCTGCCCCAAGTCTGCCAACGAAGAAGTTTACTCGTCGAAAACAACTTGTGAGCAAGGCCGACAGGAGATCCGGTAAACCAAAAGTCAAAGTTTCCCCTGCTTCTACTGTGACAGAGTATTCTTTACCTCCCTACACTATTCTGGATTTTATCACCGGCGAAGTCACCAGCTCTGCCAAACCGCCTGCTGATGTTCCCCCTTCGTCTCCAGTTCATGTTGATCAACCTGAGTTTGATACACGTTTGTTTGAACATTCCCCTGATTCCTCCCTTGATATACCTCTGCATGATATTCTTGAAGCATGCAAGAAGGATAAGAAGAAAAAGAAAGCTGCTCTGAAGGATGATGTTGGTATTCATGTTAATACCCCCTTACCAACATCACATCCTTCTCCGACCGCGTCGTCCTCCCGTACTACCTCTGTTCCCCTTTCTTCTCATGCTCCCACGCCATCAACTTCCGATGCCTGTGCACACTCCCAGTCCTCCATAGACACTCCTACTCCGGTCCTTGAACTTGAGGATATGGATCCTTTTTCAGAGAAGTTTATTACTGCTGAGGCTGCCGAGTTGTTTGCCACTTACCAAACTCGCCACATGATCACCGAGCGTCGTGTCCCAGTTGAGCTTTTTGAGAAGCACAAGCTCATCGCCTATCTTCAACACAAAGGTATGTACTCCACAGTTTCAACTACTATGCCTTTTGTCCGGGATGTTGTGGTCGAGTTTTATGTCAATCTCTTGCCGTCTATTGTTGATTTGGAGTCTGTGAATTATGGCAAAAATTTTGTGCGTGGCAAAGTATTTTCTTTCACCCCGGCTTTGATTGATGAATTGTTTGGCACTGAGCCATACCGCGGTGACTCGATAGTGGATGATATGAATGAGGTCATTTCTTTTTTGTCTAGGGGGATGGTTACTGCGTGGGTTGAACAGCTCCCTAGTACTCTCTTGTCTTCTCTTTATTCTATTCTGCATAAGCTTGCTATTTGCAACTGGGTTCCCTCGAAGAACACGACGTGTGTTATGCAGCCTCAAGCCCAGTTCTTGTTTCGGCTTGGGAGGGGAATTCCTTTTAGTTTTGGCCAGCATGTTTTTGACACTATTGCTAGGTTTGCCACCACGAAGTCTGTGGCCTCGTTGTATTTTCCATCTTTGATTTTCAGCTTGCTCAAGAACCAAGGGTTGACGCTTCATCCCGATGATGTGCTCACGGGTGAGGCTGATTGGTTTGCTTTGAGAGGTCAGCATGTTACTGGTGCCGGAGTCATTGATCTGCCATGGCAAGCGCCCCTTCAGGCTGATGTTGCTAGTGATGTTGGGAGGGGCGATCCCAACATGGTTCACATTTCTACACAGGTCCTTCGTGCCTATGTCGCTTCCATTGATTTGCAGATGACTCAGCTGAAGGCTCTTCGTAACTCTCTTGAAGGCCCTTTCGCTTTCTGGTCAAAAAGGGGGAGAAGATGACGTTGCTGCTGAAGATGTTGAAGATGTTGACACTGCTGAAGATGCTGCTGAAGGTGATGTTGCTGGAGATGAAACTGATGGAGAAGATGTCGTTGTTGCCGAAGCCTTGGCAAGTCTTGCTCAGGAAAAGCGAAGGAAGCGAATTCGCGCTCGCGATAAAGCTTTAAGGAAAATGATGCGAATACAAAAGAGGAAGAGGAAAGAAAAGGGTGAAGGAACTTCGACATCCCCTCGTCGTTCGAAGAGGGTTCGGAGTCATTAAGTTCCTTTATTTTTTTTTTTGTTTTATTAAGTTTTATTTTGAATAATGTTGGTATGTAATGTTGGTTTGAGTTTTAACAACATTGGGTGTTTTGTTTAGGGGAGTTTTCTGACTTAGGGGGAGTTCGTATTTTTATTTTCATTTGCGTTTGTGTCGTAGTGTTTTGTCCAAAAAGGCAAAAGGGAGAGATTGTTGAGAAATTTATTCTTGGGAATAATTCTTTTTTTGTTATTTGCCTTTCTTGAGGACAAAATAAGTTAGGAAACTAGATTTAGGAGTATATTGTGTTTTCTAGTATGTGTACAAGACTTTAATTATTCTTATATTGTGTTTAGGATTTGTTTTAGGTATTTACCAAATTTAGGATTTTAGGTTTGTCTATTTAAGACAAGGGGATTCCTAAATCTTGGTATCGATCTTTACGCACAGGATTTTGGGAGAGGAGATCAACGCAAGACGCACGACAAGGACTGAAGAACACGAAGACTACTTGGAGCCATTGATCGAGATCGACAAGTTATTCGAAGTTGCGTGACCAACGGAGAAGAGCTTGTTCAACCTAGGCGACAAGTATTTAGTATCATGTTTATGATACTTCTAATTTTCATATATTGCTTAATATTTTTGTATTGATCGAAAAACAAGAAGCAATATAGTTTTCGAGTTTGTACACCCAAGTTCACAAGTACTTTTACTTGTGAACTGAATTTGTTTAAACCGTGTTCTTGAAATTATTTTTCGCTGCATATTATTATTGTACTCTGGTCGATGTTGTTAACCAGTGTTGTTAAACATTGATAACAACTTCATAAATCTGAGACTTACTTTTAAAACCATAAACCTTCAAATTTCACAATTGGTATCAAAGCAGGTTACTTAACCTTTTAAGTACTGATCCTTATTTTTAGGTGATATGGATGTTCAAGGCAACCCAAGACCACCGATTCTCAACGGAGAGAATTATTCTCTCTAGTCAAATTTTGTGAGACGGCTAGACATATAAAGTTGACTTTTGAATTAAAATCTTATTTGATTTGGTTTGAAAAGCTCTCGAGGTGGCATTGATTTTTTTACAACTCGATTTACTTATGGCCGAGTTATTATTGAATATTGCAGCTATCGTATCAGGAGGGAAGGGTACTGCACAAGACAAAATTAAGACCCTAAGAGAAGTTGGAGTTATCGTGGTTTAGTCACCTGCAATGATAGTCACTGCAATGCTCGTTTTCAAACAGAGGGACTTGTTTGAGAGCCTCGTGAGATTATTTGATGAGATTTTCGTTTTATTTACTTCTCCCCCTTCGTTTTTGCCCTTCATGTTGAGGAGAATTTACTATTTGAGCTTTTTATAGATTGTAATAACGACAACATTATACTTCTCTATCTGGGAAAAACTGTATGAATTTATCCTTTTTATTCTTAACACTAGTTAAAGTTGTTTTTGATTTGCATATAAAATTCAGTATGTGTTTCATTTGTAATTACAAAAAGCAGGGTCAAATATACTATTTGCTGCAGTGAAGTATCAGACTCGGTTCTTAAGGGTGCAGAAACAAATGGTTTCAATGGAATGGTCAGTTTTATTTGCATCTTATTATTTCTCAAACTATAATTATGGATATGTCCCTTGATGACTGTTCGGGACCACATGTGGAGTGCGTGTGGTTTATTGGATTGTTGATAGGACAATATGGCTATGTGATGTAAGCCATTATCAGGGTGGTTTTTGTTTTTTTGCTTTAGAGTAGAGATAAGTGGTTGTTAATATGTTCACGCAACTTTCATAAGTGGCCCTCCATTTTCTTACGGTTTACTTAGTATGTGCTTGCTGCTGTTTCATTTATTTTATTTTATTTTCCCACTCATTTCAATCCCAAGTGAACTATAGAAAGTCACTTTTTTTTAAAAAAAAAATTCCGGGGCGATATAAGAGCCAAATGCCAATTTCTTTTATTTTATCATAGATGACAGGTGCATATCCATCGATGGCTGGGGAAAATTGAATCAGATTACTTACACCTCCTTTATCTGGGCCTGAGAATCTTAATTGTTTCCATGGTTGCTTTTTTTTGTTTTTTTTTTGCTTTCTACTTTTGGTTTCTTTAGTGATAAAAGTCTTATTATGAGTTGATCAAACTCAGAAGCTTAAATGTACTTCATCGATCTTCCTTGGTGGAACCATAAGGTAGCTAGTTCAGATTTTAATTATTCGAATATAGATTAATTATTTGAGTCATAACGTTTAGTCCAATTTTCCTTTTTTTTAAAAGGAAATTACGAAAATTTCAAACCAGCTTTAAATTAGTTAACTATGAAACATTGGAATAAGGTTGGAAATGTACAGTAAGGATCGAATCTCACTAGGACTCAACAGTGTAGACTTCGGTTGCTAACTTGATACTAGTCGAGACACATTCCACGATTTATATCTATCTCTGCGATTTAAGAAAAACGCAAAGCAAGTTTTTTCAATACAATGATAACACGTCATTTTTAGAATATGGCAGACTAAGTTTAGTATATGTATGTGTGTATATTTATTTTTCTTTTGTAATAAATTTATATAACTCGTATTTTTTTTAAATAAATATTTAAAATTCTAATAAATTATTTCAAAATATTATAAATAAGAATTAACTCAACTTATATAGATTTCTCCTAATTTGACATAATTTATTTAGTTTTTTATATTAGAAGAATAAATTAAATTAGGTAACATGTAATAAAAGTAAAATATTGAATTAGGAAAAATATAATATTAGGAAAATATTATATTAAGTAAAATATAATAAAATAAAATTACTAAATTAGGTAAATATTAGGCTCCGATGACACTGAAACACCATAATTCTTTCAAAAGCTAACGAAGCGTGGGATAGAAAGATTTTGCATTAATATATAGGAAATATATATACTAGTTTAACGCCCGCATACTATTCACAATTTGAAAAATAGTAACATTCATTAAAAATATCAAAAGAATAATATTGAAAATAATACACACAAATATTATTAGTTCTATTTATAGGAAGATTATTTTTCACAATAAATCATTTTTACACACAAATTAGAACATTGTTTGTTCTAATTACAGTAAGACTGATTTACACAATAAAGAATTTTAGTATTTTTATCTGAAAGTCACAAAGTAGTTGTAAAATATAGAGCATACCCTAAACTTGATAAGAAAACTCGTACAAAATTGAGTTTGTAAAATGTAAATCATACAACACCCGCGTGTCATATGTGAATACTGATATAAAAATTTAAAATTCATAAGAATTGATAATTCTATTAAAAAATATCATATATCCAACTCGTAGTGTAATATTATTCCATTACTTTTTTATTTTTATTTTGCGTAAGACACTAATTTGTTCATGTGGATATATAATGTGTGTATCAATAAATTATATTGGGATTAGATAAGGAGATTTAAAATATATTTAATATTTATTTTCTAAGCGTACTAATTTATTATTTATTATTTTAATTTTTTGTTTCCCTTTCCCTTTATTTTTTTTTATTTTCTGGTGTAACAATAGTTTCTCATATAAATTTTTTAATGCTATTCGCAATAGATTATATTAGGATTAGATAAGAAAATTAAGTTTTTATTATATTTATTTCTCCTTTGTAATAATTTTATATAACTCGTATTTTTTTAAATAGTATATTTGAAATTATAAAAGTAAAGTTATTTTAACTTTTATTATAAATATAAATTAGTTCAACTATTATA
>BMAC01000712.1:61589-99111 GCA_014905375.1 Phtheirospermum japonicum
GACAAAATATGATAAAGAAATATTGAATTAATCAACATATAATAAAAAAAAATATTGAATTAGGAAAAATATAATAATTAGAGAAATATTAAATTAGGTAAAATATAATTAAAAAAATATTAAATTAGGTAGATATTAGTTTTTGGACACTGAAGCACCATAATTTTTTTTGAAACTAACAAAGCGTGGGAAGCAAGACACATATGATAGGAGAATTATGCATTAATATATATATATATATATATATATATATATATATCCAATTTATTAGTAATGTACTAGTTTAATAACCACTAATTACACGAGATTTATTAAAAGATAAATATAAAAAATATTTGTGATAATTATAAAGTTTTAAATTTAAAATAAAAACTCAAATGATGTATTTATAACCGTATCTTATAAATTTATATTCTATTTATTAATTAATACAATTAGCAAATAATTTTATATTAATATTTAGATTAAATTCATTAATAATTTTATTTACATAATAAGAAACATTCACAAGATGTCACATTCTAAACCCGTGTCTAATTTCTATTTATTAATTAATATTATTAAATTATTTTATATTTCAAAATTTAGATTAAATTCGTTAAAAATTATTAGTTACGTATTTTGAAAAATTCAAAATATGACATACTCTCAACCTGTGTTGCATTGTATAGTTTCTTATCAATATTAATTAATTAATATAATAATAATTAAAGTAGTTTCCAGCGTAAGCTTGGGTCATTAATAATTTTATTTACATACTACGAAACATTCAGAAGACGGTTTATTGTCTGTTGGATCGGTGGATGGTATGATCGTGGATATGAAATTCTTTTCCATTAAAGTAGTTTCCACATCAGAAACCCAACGATGGTACTCAATTCCTTCTGAGTCCAATATTTCAAATTCGGGACGAGTGGGTTCAACCATATGTAATAAAACAAGATTGGAGATACTTGAATTACGTAATTGTAACTATTTTACAATCTTTTTCACGAACATGAATTAGATTATAAGATCGTAGGCCACATATCACGTTTTTCGATACTTTGTAAAATTACTTTTATCACATGACAAGTTTATATTATTTTGTATTACTCATGAGTTTTCATTATCATGAGCATACGCATATAAATATGATTAAATTATGCACCAAGAAAAGAAATATATATATATATATATATATATATATATATATATATATATATATATATATATATATATATATATATATATATATATATATATATATATATATATAATCACATATGATGCATTGAGAATATTTTAATTTAGTAATTAAAAGTAGCAGATAACAAACTGATATTAAAAGAAGTAAAATACAAACAAAGAATACAAGCTTTGTAGTGGTAGTAGATTAGGTGTTTGAAACAAAAGATTTTAGAGGACTCGGGTTTGACTCTGCCAAATGCAGTTTCCCATTTTCTTTTTCATTAAGTAAAAGAGAATAAACAAAATGATATTAAGAGTACAAGTTGCACAAGTAATATAAGCATCAGTTTCCCCTTTTCTTTTTCATTAAGTAAAAGAGAATAAACAAAATGATATTAAGAGTACAAGTTGCACAAGTAATATAAGCAGTCCAGTGGTGGAAGGTGGGGCACATAAAACAAACCACCAAATGCAAAAACCCAAATTACATTCTTAGAAACTATGAGTTATATAAATCCTTTTTCTTTTTTCTGGACTTTCGCCTTTGAACTCAAGTCATTTCGAGTTCAATCTAAAATTTATCTCTCTTTTACATATGATAATAATCAATTATTATCCGTTTCACTTGGATAAAGAAATCTCTCCACTTTTGCCTGCTACAAAACTATTTACTATGGTAACTTGGTCACCTTTATTTTCAACTCGACTTGTAGTTTACTAGCCAAGTACTTGATCCTCGTACACTTTATGCGTGTACGCTTATGGTTTATTCAATATTTATCTTGTTGCCATTTGTTCGTCCATTTCCTTCAAATGCGACTTGTTGGCCAGTGTTTTAAAAATCGCTAGGTGGCTGATAGGCGTCAGGTCAGCGCCTAGGAGAGGCTGAGTCTGCTCTCCGAGAGTCACAGGAGTCTGAGGGTAGGTGAAAAGCTCAGGCCATCCTCCAAGAGAAAGAGCTCAAAGAGCTCAAGGACAAAGTCAAAAAATCCAGAGCTGCAGGTGAAGCTGATGGTGAGGTCAAGGGCCGTACCGAGGGACGAGCAGAGGGAAGGCTTGAGTTCCTTAACTCAGAGGAAGGGCTACGCTTGATCCAGTTGACTCGGGAGACCACGCGCGGAGCCTTCTTGGGGTCAATCGAGTTATATGACCTACTGGTCCCTGAGGCCGAGGCTTTCTTTGGTCTAGATCTGGATGCCCATGCCAAGTGGGTAGCTGAGAATCCCACGCTGCCTTTTGACCGCTCTAGCCCTATCACCGGCGCTCCCGAGCCCACCTCTCCACTCACATTGCTGAAGACGACCGTCTTCACCTGATGGATGTTGAAGCCTTCGCTGACCACATCCGCCAGGTCTTCTACTCTTCCTCCTCGACTTCCTCTCCTCCCCTCCCCCCCAGAACAATCGTTGGCAATGGTGGTGGCCAGCTCTCCAAATTTTGCCAACCTGGGTGACTTACAAGAGTCTACTTAGTTTGCAAGGGATTTTACAGAAGTTCCTTGGGCCGAGAATCAGGCATAAGGAGGACTTGGCGCAGCTCAGGACGCCAAGATGGCTTTGTTTTCTGTCTTCCTTTATGGCTTTATTTTCAAACAGACCTGTAGTTTAGCCTGCGTGGCTGATCTTTTTTTTTGTTTTTTGTTTTATCTGGACCCTTGTACTGAATATCTTAATTAATAATAAATGCTTTTGTCTTGTTACGACGCTTGGGCTTCTAGGGTTTCCTGGTTTTCCGGAAACCCTAGTACTTTCGATTCCTTTTGCACCCGCTTTCATTCCTTTAAATAGATGTCTGTTTTTATCATTCTCTCATCAATTTCCGTAATGCTTCTTCTCCTCTTCTCGAAAAACTAGACACAGTGAAGTGGAAGAACATTCCTTAGTTGTCGAGAAATTTAAGCTTTCCAATCAGCTGACCTCACTCAAGGAAAAAATAGGCTATCTCTACCGTCTTCTGGAAAGAAAGAGGCAGAAAAAACGTTACTATAAGAAGGGGTGGGCAGATCTCCGCCAGTTAAACCATCAACTGCAAGAGGAGAGGGTTGACTTGACCGAATCCGTGAATCGCCTAACTATCGCCGTCGGCGAAGCTCACGCCTTGGCTGAGTGATCTGACAAGTACCGCCGTCGCCTGCATGAGACTGAGCGCGAGCTCTAGCCTCGGACCGGAGGTCTCCTCTCAGATGAAAAATTGCATTTATCTTTGCTTCCTGCATATTTGTAATCAAAAATTCCAACCTTCCTGGAACGTGTGTGCAATCTGCTTATGTATTTTTCCGGATTTTGATGATTGAAAATGTTTTTTTGTCCAATTATCTGCTCATGTAACCATGAAAAGTAAAGCTTTCAAACAACCAATCTTGGCTTCTTGTCTATCATACGCGATTTTCTCTTTTATCAGAATATCATGATGAACTTGAAGAATTTACTTGAAAAATCGTCCTCTTAATTGATCTTTTTCTTTTCAGAACATGCGAACTGTGTTTTTGGGCTTACCTTCTAAGGTCCTTGATATTAGCTGGGACTAGCTCAGGATTCAATCAAACAGGGCAGGCCTTTCACAAGCTTTGAACTGACGATCAAGTCAGGCACTAATGCAGGCTGTCCTGGTGAACCTGTTTAAACAAGTTATAATATGACATAGAAAAACTTTCTAAGTCCATCCCGGCGTTTCTTATTAGCCAATCTTGGCGTTATATTAAAAATCAGTTCAGGAAATCAAGGGCATCCGCCCATAGCCAATCCTGGCTTAAACTGACAATCAGGTCAGGAAAAATCGAGGGTATCCGCCCTTAGCCAATCCTGGATTAAACTGACAATCAGGTCAGGAAAAATCGAGGGCATCCGCCCTTAGCCAATCTTGGCTTAAACTGACAATCATGTCAGGAAAAATCGAGGGCATCCGCCCTTAGCCAATCCTGGCTTAAACTGACAATCAGGTCAGGAAAAATCGAGGGCATCCGCCCTTAGCCAATCTTGGCTTAAACTGACAATCAGGTCAGGCAAAATCGAGGGCGTCCGCCCTTAGCCAATCCTGGCTTAAACTGACAATCAGGTCAGGCAGAATCATGGGCATGTAATTAATCTGACGTATGAGGATAAACCTGCAATTTTCATTCAATAAGACAAATAAACTTCAAAAATTACAACTATGTATAAAATTTTCGTAAATTAACAATATTCCAAGCAAGAGGGATCTCAGTCCCATCCATTTCTTCCAGTTTATAGGCTCCTCCCACTAAAACTTGGATGACCCGGAGTGGACCCTGCCACGCTGCATCCAGCTTTCCCTTCGCCTTTCCTAAATCAGATCTCCTCAAGACCAGGTCTCCCACCTGAAACTGCCTTTTGAGTACAGACTTGTCGTATGCCGCCTTTATTCGTCCTTTAATGTGTGCCATTCTGATGGCAGCTCTGTGTCTTTTTTCCTCAACCAAGTCCAGAGCATTTTGAATCAACAACTCGTTCTGCTCTTCAACAAAGTTCTAAACTCGATGGGTTTCTATGCTGATCTCAGCGGGCACCACAGCGTCCATACCATAGACTGGACTGAAAGGCGTCTCCCCTGTGCTTTCCTTGGGATTAGTTCTGTATGCCCATAGGATTGAATTCAGCTCATCCACCCATCTGCCCCCAGCTCTCTCCAAATGCATCTTGATCCCCTGCACCAATATGCGATTGGTGACATCTACTTGACCATTAGCCTGGGATGGTACACGGGTGTGAAGTGCTGGTCAATTTTCATCTTCGCACACCAAGCTCTGATTCAGGCACCCATGAATTGGGTGCCATTATCTAAAACCAGGATTCTGGGGACTCCGAACCTGCACACAACATTTTTCCACAAGAACTTCATGACCGCGTCTTCTGTAATTTTTGCCAAGGCCTCAGCCTCCACCCATTTGCTAAAATAATCGATTGCTACTATCAAAAACTTCTTTTGGGCTGGAGCCATGGGGAAAGAGCCGACTAGATCGATCCCCCACTTGGCAAATGGACAAGGGGAGCTCATTGTCATGAGTTCTTCAGCAGGCTTATGTATCAACGAAGAGTTCTTCTGGCATTTCTCACATGTTCGTACAAAATCCTCTGCCTCCTTCCGCGGTTGTGGCTAGTAGTACCCCGCTCTCAAAATCTTGCTTGATAAAGCTCTGGCACCCATGTGATTGCCACATCATCCTTCATGGATTTCCCTAAAGACCACGGCTCCCTCTCCTCGGCTAAGGCATCGTAAAAGGGGCTGCCCAAATCCTCTCCGGAACAGCTCTTCCTTGACTAGACAAAATCTGGGAGCCCTGGTCCGCACTTTTACCGATTCCTTTTTATCCTCTGGCAAGACTCCTTTCTCTAGATACGCTTTTATGGGGGAGCGCCAGCCCTCTCCTTCATTCACCGAGAACACCTGCTCTGTCCCGAATTCTGCATCTGCCTTCAACAAAGTAATCACCCTCTCGCGACAGTCCGTAGCTGAGCTAGCTATCTTCGCTAGATAATCAGCTCTTTCATTCTCTTCCCTAGGGATTTGCAAGACTGTCAGAGATTTGATGCCCCTAGCGAGCTCTCTAAACTTAGCTAAGTACCTCTGCATGCTATCTTCCCTCGTCTCAAACTCGCCGTTTATCTGTTTACAGACGAGCTGAGAATCTACTCTGGCACAAACAAGCTCTGCCCCCAAATCTCGCGCCATCTGAACCCCTCTTAAGAGGGCCTCATACTCCGCCGCGTTGTTGGACAAGGTGTAATTTAGGCGCACAACGTACTCAGTGGCCACACCCTCTGGGTCAATAAGGACTATCCCAGCCCCATAGCCCTGATTCCCTATAGAGCCATCTGTGAAAATTATCCATTCTCGCTTTTCCTCAGAAGATCTGGTCATCTCTTGCATAAAATCAGCCAGCGCCTGGGCTTTGATTGCAGTTCTGGCTTCAAATATGATTTCGAATTCACTGAGTTCTATTATCCATTTGAACAGCCTTCCAGATGTCTCCGGTTTATCCACTATGGCCTTTAGCGGCAAGTTGGTTCGTACGAGTATGCTATGAGAGAGGAAATATGGACGTAGCTTGCGAGCTGTTCCGATCAATGCCAACATCGCTCTTTCAACTTCAACGTACCTTTCCTCAGCGTCATGCTAGACCTTGCTCCAGTAATAGACCGGCCTCTGTATCTTGCCTTCTTCCCGAAGTAGGATAGAGCTGACTGCCTGCTGTCCCCCAGATAAGTACAAGATTAGGGGTTCTCCCTGAATAGGCTTCATGAGCAAGGTCATGCTAGCCAAGTATTCTTTCAACTTTTTGAACGCGTCCTCACACTCGCTGTTCCATTCAAACCGAGCCTTCTTTCGCAAGGCCTGAAAAAATGGAAGGCTCTTCTCCGCCGAGCGTGAAACGAATCGGTTTAACGCATTGATACGACTTGCCAAAACATTGCATTTCCTTGATATTTATGGGTGCCTGCATGTCCATGATTGCCTTCACCTTCTCTGGATTGGCCTCAATGCCTTTTTTCGTGAACATGTATCCCAGAAATTTGCCACCTCTAACCCCGAACGCACACTTCTTGGGATTAAGCTTCATCCTATACTTCCTCAAGGTGGCGAATGTTTCTTTCAGATCTTCCACATGAGAGGTGGCCTTAATACTTTTAACCAATATATCATCCACGTATACCTCCATGTTCCGCCCTAGCTGCTCCTTAAACACTTTATCCACCAACCTCTGATACGTGGCTCCTGCATTTTTGAGCTTGAATGGCATGACCACGTAACAGTACGTTCCCTTTGGGGTGATGAAGCTGACTCGCTTCCAGTCCTCCTTCGAGAGCCTGATCTGATGATAACCTTGTGAGGTATCCATCATGCTCAAGAGTTCGCAACCAGAAGTAGAGTCGACAAGTTGGTCAATCCTCGGTAGCGGGTAGTGGTCTTTCGGGCAGGCACGATAGAGGTCACGGAAATCAATGCACATTTGCCAACCTTCTTGAGTTTTGGGAACCAGTACAGCATTGGAAAGCCACTTTGGGAATTGTATCTCCTGGATATGCTTGGCTTTTAATAACTTCTCCACCTCAGCCTCGATGATGGCCTCTTTCTCAGGCCCAAAGTTGCGTTTCTTCTGATTCACCGGCTTCATGTCTGGGCTGATGTTAAGGCGATGCTCTGTCACCTCTTGGTTGATCCCCACCAGGTCTTGGGGAGACCAGACAAACACATCGGCGTTTTCTCGTAGTAGTGCTACCACGTCTGTCAGAACTTCAGGACATAGAGTTGTTCCTACACGGAGGACTCGACTCTCATCCCCTGAGACCACTTCGACTAACATCAGTCCTTCCTCTCTCCTACTCAGGTCTGGCACCGACCACCACCCGAGCTCTCTTACTTTGTCTCTCTTCTTCACTTCGTCTAATGCTCTCTACATACGTTTGCCTTGACGCATATTGATCACCTTTCGCTTCGCCTACTCCATCTTAAGCAGGGAATTTTAGCTTCATATGGTAAATTGAGACTACTGCTTGAAATTTGCTCAGGGAAGGTCTTCCCAACATCACGTTATAGGAGGAAACTGCGTCTACTACCAAGAACCGAACCATCTTGGTCTGCCGATGTGGCTCATCCCCTAAAGTAACCAAGAGGTTAACAACTCCAAGGGGCTTTAACGTGCCCCCTACGAATCCTACCAATGAGGTCTTGACCTCTTCCAATTCTACATCCAGATTCATCTTTCTAAAATAATCGTAGAACATGATATCCGCTAAGCTTCCCGTGTCCACAAAAACACGTATGATAGTGTATTTGGCTATGGTGGCCGTGATTACCAAAGCGTCCATGTGGGGGGCCAGGATCCCATCTTCATCTTCTGACCCAAAGCAAACATTTGGACTCGGATCCACTTGACCTACCTCCCTTCCTTTCCTCAAAAGATCTCGAGCTACGTGAACGTAACTATTCTTGGTACGTCTGGAATGTTCATCCCATTCTCCCTTAGTAATCATTTGAATCTCCCCTCGAATGACCTGGGTCTGCTCAATCCTTCTTCCTCCACTTCTTTTACCATCCTGCTCATCTTGTCCTTGCTGAGGTCGGTTATTGCTGCGATAGCCAGACCTGGTTTGGTCCCTTCTTATTCTCACATACTCCTTGAGGTGCCCTTCCTGCACCATTCTCTCTATCTCATCCTTTAAATGAGTGCACTGGTCAGTATCATGCCCATATTCATTATAGAAGCGGCAAAATAGGTTAGACCTTTCCTTCCTGGGTTTCTGCGAATAGGTCTTAGGCCACTTCAGCTCTGGGTGTCTTTCTATTGCCTGCAGTATTTCACCCTGCGGAGTTGCCAAAGTGGTATATCTGTCAAAGCGAGGTCTCCCTCCAGATAGATCTGGCCTGGGCTTCTTTACTGCTGCCCTATCTTCTCTATCATACTTTTCCGCCTTCTTTTCTCCTTCATCCTTTATTTTCAAAGCCTCCCCCAGGTGAATGTATTTCTCGGCTCTTTTCAAGAGCTCTCCAAATTTCAGAGCTGGTTTTACCACCAGTGATTGGAAAAACTCACCCCTCCGAAGGCCTTGTGCCAAGGCGTTCACCAACAGCTCTTCTGATGCGGACGGCACTTCCAGTTTTGCGGTAGTGAAACGATTAATGTAGGCGCACAAACTCTCACCCTCTTTCAGCTTAAGGCTGAACAGCTCTAGTGGCATCTTTTGGTATTTCCTGCAGCTGGTGAACTGGTGTAGGAAGGACGAGCTGAACTCATCAAAGTTGCTGATAGAGCATGGTGGCAACTGGCTAAACCAGAGCTGTGCCGACTTGGGGAAAGTCATTGGGAAGATCCAGCACATAACAGCATCCGAGAACTTATGCAACGCCGCTGCTATTTCAAAGCGGATGAGATGGTCCCACAGATCTGTGGTTCCATTGTATTCAAAGACAAGAGATCGGTATGAGGCCGACACAAGTAAATGGAGTGCCTCACCGTGTTGGCACCGCGCTTGTGCTCGCCCATCTTCTTCTTAAACTCCCGCACTTCTTTCTGCAGGCTCTGCATCTGCTCAGCTAGATCTGGAGTGTTCTGACCGGAGGTTTCACTGTTGGACGTAGAGAAATGCTCTTCTCTATCCTAAAAAGGAGTCCGATCCATGCGCTGGCCGCGCAACGGTTCTGTCTCCACTGCCGGAGCAGTTCTTGCCGGTGGTGCGTTGGACGGTGGCGTCGACATTTCTGCAAACTTTTTCTCAACAGCTGTCTCCACGGCTTTGCCGATGAGCTTAGACAGCTGCCTGAGGAGGACTTCATTGAGAAACCCACCAGTGGGAGGGGGGCAGCACAGTGCCTGATCCTACTTTCGCTTTCGGCTTTGCCCCCTCGGGCCTTGTCGTGGACGTTTCTACTGACCGCAGCATACCCCACGGCGTGGCAGAGCTGGGAGTTCTGCCGAGCTCTCCCACCAAGTTTTGTCGTAAACCGTCTGAAGCCATAGAACAAAAAGAAACCCTCACGTCTTATCTTGATCATATTCCCACAGACGGCGCCAATTGTTTCGACCCAAAATATGTCCGACGTCAAGAACAACACCTGGAACCTTGAATACCCTTTTTTATCTGCACACAGAAACACGTTAAAAAGGACCACCGATGGTTTTCCGGTGGAAAACTCTCCGATGCTTAAGTCAGTAAAGCGTATGAGGTTTCTCTTAGCAAGAAAAAAGGGAATGCACAAAGAATGACATACCTGTCTCAGCCTTGGGGCTGAGATATTTATAGTTTTCTCCTAGCGAGGATCCCAGGGGCACATGCCGCGAATCACGGACCGTTACGCAACCATGACAAGTGGTCCCACTTGTCTCTTTGGAGGAAATCAGAGAGTCAGATCTATCCCGATCCATAATTATCTCTTTCTATTAGCAGTCCTGATGCCAATATCACCTTAGCATTATCTTCCAGAGGTCACCTTCCAGGTCATCCTCTACCAGCCCTGTCTTGAAGAGAGCCTAATCAGCTCTCTCTTTAGGGCCAAGCTGACCGCATCCCCTTCTTGGCTATCCCAAGTCAGCTTTATAGTCCTGGAACCAATCTTCTAATCTCCCAAGAGTTTCCTCTAGAAATCAGTCCAGCATACTCTTCTTCAGGGAGGAGATCAGATCTTGCCTCCAGAGGAAGACCTGATCAAAATCATGGGTCACCTTGGCCAGACTGCATTCATCTAGTAAATTAACAAGTCAGGTCTACCCTTACCAGGTCAGACACACTCCTGGCCCATCAGATCCCGAGATTGGGCTTTCACTTCCTTTTTTTCTCCATCGATTTCTACACATGGATCTCAGCTATTTTCATTTTGTAAATGTCAAAACTATTTTAAGGTTCTAAATCCACAAGATTTTGTGAATTTCACAAATGGTGATCTTATATACAAATGATGTATTAATTATTGGATCCATAAATGGATCACCTTCCAATAAAATTGAAGGAATTCCGTATATATTCTCTCACCAGTTTTCTCTTATGTAATTGATATTATTGTTTTTTCATCATTTTTTTCTTCAGATTGTTGGATTGGCTATATATTAAATGATTCTTCTATTTGTACCCTTTTTTTGTCTTCATCAAGTACAAGAATTAGATTTTTTTGCTTGGATATAAATAAGGACATATTTCTCATTTCTTTATCTTCTAATATTTTCTAGGTTTTCTAGCCCAGTCTCGAAAGAACATTCATGGTGATTTCAGAGAGAAAATTGCGGGCCTCTCTATCGCCCTCAAAGTGTAACCATCCGAAAATCATTAGATCTATTTGGGAAAAGACCTAATTTGCGATTACTTCAGTCTCATAAAAATCAATAGTGGTTCCGATATTTTTCAAGGTTATCACTCATCGAAATAACACTAGTGGAAAAAATCAAATTAGTGTCGCCTTATAAGTAGCGTTTTAAATTCGAACCGGCACAAAATGTACAAAGTGGCAGTTTTTACATATAAACCGCCTCTTATGTTTAAAAGAAATAAAAAAAATCATTCGGGTGGCGGTTATTCGTTAACAACCGCCACCAATAATCGTAAAAGTCGTGGTTGCCTTCGGGAGCGACACTAATAAAAAAACACGGGTAGAGGTTAGTAAGGAAACGCTACCAATAATGTTGTTTTTGGGTGGCGGTTCTTAGTAAAACCGCTACCTATAAATGATGGTTTATTGGTAACGGTTCTTAAAAAACCGGGCTGCGGTTTCAGCCCAAACCGCTACTAATAAAGCCCACTCTGGTATCGTTTGAATTCATAACCGCGACTTATACTCCGTTACAGTTGAAACGCACAGCGGCCCCAATTGAAAAACCTTACTTCATCTTCAACCAACCTCCAGTACCTTTCGAGCTGGGAATTGAAAACTTGAAACCTGAAGTTGTGAAATTGAAGCTGTGAAATTGAAGCCGGGAAATTAAAACCTTGAAGTCGGGAAATCAAAGTTGGGGTTAATTCTAAACTCAAAATTAGGGTTGAGAAGGAGAAGACGAAGATGATGGGGTTAGAGAGGTTCGCAGAGGTGGTCTTTGAAGTATAGTTTTTCGTGGTTTTAGAAAATTAAAGGTTCATGGCCTGGTATTATCGGGATTCGATTCGATTGAGAGAATCAATGTGTTTCAAGCTTTGGAAACAAAAGGGAAATGAAAATCAAGCAATTAAACACTAACTAAATTATCCTAAAAACTGAAATGACAAGTTGGTTGGTTGCCTAGTCGGATGCCTTAATATGAAAATGCAAGCAATTAATGAAAACAAGTAGAAACAAGCATTGTTTCACCAAGTACAAACATGCATGCACAAGGTACAACTATGCATAAAATCCTAAATAATGCAAATTAAAAAAAAAATTGAAAGCATCAATGTAAAGAGCAATAAAATTGACGTGAAAGTTTGAAACTTGAAGGAAAATAACAAGAAACAAAAAGTAGATCTAAGATTTAACCTAAAACTATGCATGAAAATAAAAACCAAAATAAAGCTTAGGAAAAACTTGAAATCAAGATGATCCAAGAGCCGATCTATGATCTAGATCTGTCACTCATCTAGATTTCATAGCCAATTCATAAGTTTCATCATGAATTCAAGGTGTTAAGACAAAAGGCATAAAATGAATAACAAAGCATGGAAATGAAGAACAAACATGGAATTAAAGCATAGAACATGAAATTAAAGCATAAAACATAAAATTGAAAGGAAACTTACTTGAATTAAGAAATAAAACAAAGCTTGAATGAAATTGCATCAAAAGTAACAATCCAAAGGAGTATTTGGATTCTTCTTAGGCTTACAAATCCAAAGAGGTACTTGAAATTAAATCTAAATCTTGAAAAAAAAAAATTACATCAAAACTTGAAATTAAATCTAAAACCTAAGAGAGAGAAATTGAATCTAAGAGCTTGTAGAGAGGAATTTTTTTAACTCCAAACCCATGCTTGGGTTGGGAGAAAAATGAGAGGTCTCTTCCAAAATGAAAGAAGTCTCCTATTTATATTATATTTAATTGGGTTTAAATGGGCCAAAATAGCCTTAAAGGCTTAAAATTCCCGGGTTTGACCAAGTTTGACCCGGAGGCACCTTCCTAGACCCTTGGCTAGCTTTTTGGCACATTTTGGCTCGAGATGGCTCGACCATGGCTCGATGTGGCTCGGCCATGGCCGAGCCTGGGCGCTGGTGGGCGCAGGTGGCTGGCATGTTGGCGCGCGGGTGTGGCACGCATGTTGGCGCGCGGGTGTGGCAAGCGCCTTCTCGAGGGTTGGCGAGCGCTTGGGCGAGAAGTGTGGCGAGTGCCAGCAGCAGGCGCGCGGTCTCTGGGCGGGCTCTACACGCGGTGTGGGTAGGCGATGCGCGCGGGGTGTGAGCGGGCCTGCCAGGCGCTGCTCGGACACTGGGTAACCCAGTGTGGGCAGTTTGGCGTGAATTTTGGCAAGAATCTTGGCAAACGCCGAGGTCTGGCGCCTACTTTGGCGAGTTGTGGCGCAGGTTGGCTAGTATTCCAGAATGTTTGGGCATTTTTTAGCCTCTTTTGGCTTGGAGTTTGGCTTGCCTTGGGTAGTACTTTTAGCCTTCAATGCCTTTACCTATAAAAATAGGAATTTTAAACATAAAAATCCAAAATTACACCAAACCTCCAATTAATTGAAACCATTTAACCCAATTAATTGTAAAATTAACAAGAAACGCGAAAGTCAACAAAACGAGAAAACAGACGAATCCATGGCTCGCGGCGCCTTTGATTTCACCGCCGGGCAACAAATTAAAGACGATGGTGCGATTATTGCGGTGGTTCTGGGGCTCGATCTGTGGACGGTGCAGCAAGAGGGCGAACTAATTGAATCGGCCATCGATTGGGCCATAAATCCCGAAAGCTTGTTCTCGCAGTTAATTACCTTCACAGGTAATTAATAATTTTAAAAAAGCGATTGAAGATATGGCTGCTGAAATTTTGCGCAGTGTTGCCATTGCGTATAGAACATATGAAATAGAAAAGATTCCTTCGAATGATGAGGAACTGGAAAATTGGCAGATACCCGAAGGAGACCTCATTTTGCTTGCGATTGTTGGAATCAAGGTGCTTGATAGGGCAACGTGTGAGCCAGGCCTGGTTTGGGGTAGATCTTCCCTAAGGGGTAGCCATCTTGAGAAGTCGATAGGAGCATGATATCGAGCTAAAATTCTGGAGACTGGAGTCAAGTCTAGTCTGGGCAAAAGACCTGATTTGGCCCTCTAAAAGGGTAGAGTTCATCATCATTACGGTAAGATTTAAGCTATTGAAAGGAGGGAACATAAAAGGAAAGGAGAGCTGGATCACTACAGGTTTGGTTCTTGGGAATCTGCTGGATATCCTAGAACGGAGATAAAACGGAATGAAGGAAGACCTGGATCAGGGAAGACCTGTTTTCCGGACTCCCCAGGAAGAGACAAGTGGGACCACTTGTCAGAATTTATTGCTTAAACGGCCCCTGATTCGCGGTCTTTGTTTCCGAGATCCCGGAAAGGGGTCCTCACTAGGAAAGCTATAAATATCTCAGCCCCAAGGCTGAGAAGGGTATGTCATTTCTTTGAGCATTCCTTCTTATTTTCTAAAAATACCTCAAACGCTTACTGACTTAAGCATCGGAGTGGTTTCCACCGGAAAACCCCCGGTGGTCCTTTCTAACTTGTGTTTGTGGTGCAGATCAGGAAGGCATTTGAAGATTCAGGCATATCCTTGGTCCTATTTTTTGGAGTGGAACAATTGGCGCCGTCTGTGAGAAGGTTGTCAAGCTAAGGTGTGAGGTTTTCTTTTTATTGTATGGTTTTAGATGGTCTACGACGGAACTTGGTGGGAGAGCTCAGCAGAACCCCTAGTTCCGCTATGCCGTGGGGAATGCCCAGGTCGACAGATACGTCGACGATGGGGTCAGGAGAGACAGCCGCGCTGGGCACTACGCCGTCCCCGCTCGGTGGATCTTTGCCACCTACTGGTGGTTCATTTAATGAGTCTTTCCTCTTGCAGCTTTCAGAGCTTATCGGCAAAGCCGTGGAGACAGTGGTGGAAAAGAAGTTTGCGGAGATGTCGGTGCCGCCATCCAACACACCACCGACACGAGCTGTCCCGGTGGCGGGAGCTGAGCCATTACGAGGTCAGCTCACGGATTGGACTCCTCTGTAGGACGGGGAAGAGCACTTCTCCACCTCCGATAGTGAAACCTCAAGCCAGGCTATTCCAGGCCTAGTTGAGCAGATGCAGAGCCTGCAAAAAGAGGTGCGGGATTTAAGAAAAAGATGACAAGAACTGGCACAGTCCCGATACGGCGAGGCACCCCGTTCACGGGAGAGCTGATGCGCGACGAAGCGCCGGCTTCGTACTGGTCTTTGGGTTTTGAATATAATGGGACCACAGATCCGTGAGACCATTTGAGTAGATTTGAAATTGCGGCAGACGTACACAAATTTTCAGATGCGGTCATGTGTCGGGTCTTCCCTATGACTTTTACTAAATTAGCCCAGCTTTGGTTTAGTCAGCTGCCTGGAGGGAGACCTCGCTTTGACAGATACACTCCTTTGGCAACCCCACATGGCAAAATCCTGCAGGCAATTGAGAAGCATCCTGACCTGAAGTGGTCGAAGACCTACTCGCAGAGGCCCAGGAAGGAAAGATCTGATCGTTTCTGTCACTTCCACAATGAGTATGGGCACGACACTGACCAGTGCATGCATTTAAAAGACGAGTTGGAGAGGATGGTTCAGGCCGGACAGTTTAAGGAGTACGTCCGGATGAAGAGAGAGGAAGCTAGATCTTGCAGTAAGAATTATGATCGATCCGTGCCAGGTAAGGGAGGCCAGGATAGGGTACTTAATGGGGTAAGACGACCGGATCAAGCCCAGGTTATCCACGGAGAAATCCAGATGATTACTGGAGGGGAACTGGAAGAGAATTCTAAGCGAACGCGGCACAGTTACGTCAGAGCTGCAAAAGACTTAATTCGCAAAACGCGTGATGTAGGACAGATGACCTCTACTCCTAACATCTGTTTCGGGTCAGAAGATGGTGATGGCACTTTAGCCCCACACATGGATGCTCTAGTTATAACTGCAACCATCGTCAATTACAATGTGCGGAGAATTTTCGTGGATACCGGAAGTTCTGCCGACATTTTGTTTTATGATTGCTTTCGACAATTGAAATTGGATGTTGAGCTGGAAGAGGTCACCAACTCCCTAGTCGGATTTGCAGGAGGATCCCTGAAGCCCTTAGGAGCAGTGAAGCTCCTCGTGACGTTAGGAGAGGATCCGTATAGGGTGACAAGGACGGTGCGTTTCTTGGGGGTGGACGCGCCGTCCTCCTATAATGTCATGTTGGGGAGGCCATCTTTGAGCTAATTCCAGGCCGTCATATCAGTCTTTCATATGAAGATGAAGTTCCCAGCGGAGGACGAAACGGGAGAGGTCAGAGGTGACCAATATGCCTCAAGACAGACCTATGTTGAGTGCATCAAGAGGAATACCGAGGATGAGAGCCAGAGCAAGAAGGCTCAGATAGAGCAGCCACGAACAGCTCAGGCTCGAGGTGAGGAGGGATTGATGCTTGTAGAGGTCATTCCGGGTGATGAGAGTAGAGTTCTCCGCGTGGGGAAAACTCTTAGCCCAGAGGTCTTGACAGCCCTGGTGGCTTTATTAATAGAGAATGTGGATGTGTTCGCATGGTCTCCTCAGGATTTAGTAGGAATTGATCCGGAAGTGATGGAGCATCGCCTAAACATCAGCCCAGATGTGAAGGCGGTAAAGCAGAAGAAGCGGAATTTCGGATCTGAGAAAAAGGCCATAATTGAAGCAGAGGTGGAAAAACTACTTAATGCCAAGCATATCCAGGAAATCCAATTCCCATAATGGCTCTCCAATGTTTTATTAGTTCCCAAAACCCAAGAAGATTGGAGAATGTGCATTGATTTCTGTGACCTTAACCGAGCTTGTCCGAAGGATCACTACCCACTTCCGAGGATTGATCAATTAGTTGATTCTACTGCTGGATGTGAGCTCCTGAGTATGATGGACGCCACACAGGGTTACCATCAGATCAGGCTGGCGAAAGAGGATTGGAAGAGAGTCAGCTTTATCACTCCGAAAGGTACCTACTGTTATGTGGTCATGCCTTTTGGGTTAAAGAATGCTGGCGCCACATACCAGAGGTTAGCAGATAAAATGTTTAAAAATCAGCTTGGGAGAAACATGGAGGTATATGTGGACGATATGCTAGTCAAGAGCATCAAGGCGAACTCCCATGTGAATGATCTGAAAGAGACCTTTACTACACTGAGAAAATACCGAATGAAGCTTAACCCTAAAAAGTGCGCATTTGGGGTAAGAGCTGGCAAGTTCTTAGGGTACATGGTTACCGAAAGAGGGATTGAGGCCAACCCGGAAAAAGTACGGGCCATTATGGAGATGCAGGCACCCAGGAATGTTAAAGAGATGCAGTGTTTAGCGGGACGTATCAATGCCCTGAGCCGATTTGTTTCACGTTCGGCAGAGAAGAGCCTTCCTTTCTTCCAAGCTTTGTGTAAAAAAGCCCGTTTCGAGTGGACTAGAGAATGTGAAGATGCATTTAAAATGTTTAAAGAACACTTGGCTGGCATGACCTTGCTAACAAAGCCTGTTCTAGGAGAACCCCTTATCTTGTACCTATCGGTTGGGCAACAGGCAGTTAGCTCTGTCTTGATTCGAGAAGAAGGAAAGGTACAGAAACCAGTCTACTACTGGAGTAAGGTCTTACACGATGCCGAAGTGAGGTATGTAGAGGTAGAGTGGGCAGTACTAGCTCTAGTAGGCACATCCTGGAAGATGCGCCCATATTTCCTCTCACATAGTATAGTCGTGCGTACGAACCTGCCGTTGAAAGCCGTCATGGATAAGCCAGAGGCGTCGGGGAGACTGGTCAAGTGGATAATTGAGCTAAGAGAATTTGATATTAGCTTTGAGGCCAGAACGGCAATTAAAGCCCAGGCCTTAGCTGATTTCATGCAAGAAATGACTGGTCCTCCGGGAGAGTTGAAGAAATGGACGATTTTCACGGATGGCTCTATCTGTAACCAGGGCTGTGGAGCTGGAATTATTTTAACGGATCCAGCAGGCACTTCCACTGAGTTCGCCATTCGGCTGAGCACAACATTTTCTAATAACCATGCTGAGTATGAGGCCCTTCTAAGAGGAATTCAGATGGCGAAAGACCTGGGTGCAGAGCAAGTGTGTGCCAGGGTAGATTCTCAGCTCGTTTGCAAGCAGATCAATGGGGAGTTTGAAATGAGAGAAGAAAATATGCATAGATATATGGCTAAGTATAGAGAACTCGCTAGGGGTATGAAAGGCCTAACGGTCCTTCAGATCCCTAGAGAAGAAAATGGAAGAGCCGATTTCTTGGCAAAGGTGGCCAGCTCAGCTGCAGATTGTCAAGAAAGGGTGATTACTTTACTACAGGCGGATGGAGAATTTGGAGCATAGCAGGTATGCTCAATCATTGAAGGGGAGGACTGGCGCTCTCCTATAAAGGCATACTTGGAACAGGAGGTCTTGCCGGAGGACAGGAAGGAGGAGGCGAGAATACGAACCAGGGCTGCCGGAGGACAGGAAGGAAGGAGGCTGAGATCTTCGTGAGAAAATGTAAAAAGTGTCAGAAATGGCTCCTTTGATCCATCAGCCTGCGGAAGAGCTGTAAACGATGAGCTCCCCTTGCCCTTTTGCAAAATGGGGAATCGACCTGTCGGCCCATTCCTAAGGGCTCCAGCTTAGAAAAGATTCTTAATCGTAGCTATAGACTATTTCAGTAAATGGGTCGAAGCGGAAGCTCTGGCAAAAATAACGGAAGAGGCAGTAATGGGATTCATATGGAAAAATATCGTTTGTCGTTTTGGCATACCAAGGGTGATAATATCGGATAACGGCACCCAATTTACGGGGGCCAGAGTTAAGGCCTCGTATGTCAAGATGAAAATACAACATCATGTTACGTCCGTGTACCACCCGCAAGCGAATGGTCAGGTCGAGGTGACTAACCGCATTCTTGTCCAAGGACTTAAGTCACGATTGGAAAGGTCTGGAGGGAAATGGGTGGAAGAGCTGAGTGCGGTACTCTGGGCGTATCGCACAAATCCCAAGGAAAGAACGGGCGAGACCCCCTTCAGTCTTGTATATGGCATGATGTTGTGTTACCTGCGGAGATCAGTTTAGAAACTCATCGGGGACAGAGTTATAATCAAGCTCAGAACGAGGCATTGATCCAAGTTGCTCTGGATTTAGTTGAGGAGAGGAGAGACCAAGAGGCGGTGCGAATGGAACATGTGCGTGGGCGAATTAGAGCTGCCTATAATAAAACAGTGCGGGAGAGGAGTTTCCAAGTGGGAGACCTTGTTCTTAAGAAGGATGATTTGGGACAGACCAAAGGAAACCTAGACGTCACGTGGCAAGGACTCCTCAAGGTCACCCAAGTTCTGGCTGGAGGAGCTTACATGTTGGAAGAGCTTGACGGGACAGAAGAGACCCCGTGCTTGGAATATAGCTAACTTACGGAAATTTTATACATAATTGTAATTTTGTGATTCCTATTTATTTATTTGATTGAATAAAATTGCAGGTTTCTCCTCACGCGTCTAAAACTTGAAGTACGTGTTATAAGCCAGGATTGGCTAAGGACGGATGTCCTCAATTTTGCCTGACCTGATTGTCAGTATAAGCCAGGATTGGCTAAGGACGGATGTCCCCAATTTTGCCTGACCTGATTGACAGTATAAGCCAGGATTGGCTAAGGACGGATGTTCTCAATTTTGCCTGGCCTGATTGTCAGTATAAGCCAGGATTGGTTAAGGATGGATGTCCTCAACTTTGCCTGATCTGATTGTCAGTATAAGCCAGGATTGGCTAAAGACGGATGTCCTTAATTTCGCCTGACCTGATTGTTAGTATGAGCCTGGATTGGCTAAGGACGGATGTCCTCAATTTTACCTAACCTGATTATAAGTGCAGGATAACATAGGTTTAAGGCGGACGCCTCGATTCGCCTGACAAGGTAGTCAGCATTAGCTCAGGATAACTAGAAGATACATGCATTGATTTCCTGATCTGGATGTAAAAAGCAGCAAAATAACCCACGAAGGTTTCTGCTATGCATACGAGCCTGACCTGTTTGTCAGCTGAAATGTACGAATGTGCTGAACCTGGCTAAGGTATAAAACCTTAAGAGGTAAATGCTTAACTGTTAACACGAATGTATGCATGAATTGAACGATTGGGAGCAGGTCAAAAATTGATTAACAGATTATTTGAGCGGTATTGAGAAAGAACTCATGAAATTCATATATTATTGCACAATACAAAAACGCTGGTTGCCCACACCTTTCAGAAAAGGTTGGAAACTTTAATTACATGAAATTGCAGGAAACAGTGAAAATAAAGCTAAGGCATTTAGCTGTGAGAAGATCTCCGATCTGAATCCAGAGCTCGACGAACTCGCCAGAGCTCACGCTTCGTTTCATGCAGGCGGCGGCGATATTTGTCGGAACGATCGGCAAGCGCTTGAGCTTCGCCAGCAGCGGCGGTCAGGCGACCTACCGATTCGGCCAGGTCCGCCTTCTCCTCTTGGAGTTGGCGGTTAACTTGCCGAATCTCCGCCCACTCCCTTTTGTAAAAACATTTTTTCTGACGTTTCCTTTCCAAAAGGCGGTAGAGGTAGCCAATCTTCTCCTTGAGGGAAGTGATCTGGTCGGAGAGCTTGAACTTTTCAACGACAAGGGAGATGTTCTTGCGCCTCACTGTATCGAGTTCGTTCATAAGGGTAGAGGATGCCATGATAGAAAATTACAGAGAAAATTACAAAGAGAATAATGAAGATATGCACGTATTTAAAGGAATCAAAAATACTAGGGTTTCCGGAAAAGCAGGAAACCCTAGAAGATCAAGAGTCGCAACAAGACAAAAGTATTAATTATCATTGAACAGAAAATATTCGGGTACAAATCTAATCTTCAGAAAAGACAATAAAAACAGACCAGCCACGCAGGCTACCTACAGGTCTATTATAGAAATTAAGAATCGCACAACCTAAGTGTCGACCTCCATACCCGCTCCCAGTTCTGTTGACACCTGATTCACCGTGCCCTCTGATAGACCTCCTGGAGAGGCTCCTCCAGGAAGCTCACCCAGACCTGCAAAGGTTGGGGAGGGAGATGAAGTAGGAGGGACCACGGCGAGCGTCAGGTCTGATTGAGCTTGGCTGGACTCGAAAGCATGAAGAACAGAATGAACATGTTCGGCAAACTCTACAGACCCGATGGTGTTGAGGCGATCCTTGGCAGGGTCATACGAGAAGGAGGTCGGCTCGGGCGGGGTCTTCAGCGGTGCTTTCCGATCAAAGGGAGTGTTAGGATTGGCCTGAATCCATTTGGCCTGCTCATCCATGCCATAGTTGTAATACACCACTGCCTCCGGGAATAGCAGTGAGAAAAGGGCTTTGGATCCCAAGAAGACCTTCTTGGTTTCATACCTGGTAACTTGGACCAGGTTGAGCCCCTCTTCAGAGTTCAAAAACTCGGCCTTCCACTCCCCCTTGGATTTGGCTAAAGCCTCGTCTGCCAGACTCCTTGCCTCCGCTATAGCTTCGTCCCGAGCTTCAGATCGGGCCATCTCCAGCATCTTTTCCTGGGCTTTCTTCATCCCATCAACCTCCCCCCCGCAGCTTCTTAACCTTTTTGACCTGCTCCTTGGCGAAAGTCCTGACCTGCGACATCTTTTCAGTAAGGACCTTGTTCTCCTTAATTAGGTCAGATTAAGCCATAGATTGGGTAGCTCGGATAGCCAGAAGAGCTTTTTTGGCTTCAGCCTGGACGTAAAAGGGGAAGTTAAGAATTTACTAAGTTACTGAAAGGAAAAAAGGATAGTGAGGGGGAAAAGGCTTACCCTAGCCTCATCTTGACACAAGGATTCTAGGAGCTCGCAATCGCTCATTTGTTCCAAGACGCACATGTCTTCAGGCGCGCATTGAGCACTCACGTGTCGAATTGCCACATCTCCCGAGCAGTTCAGGACAGGAGTCCGGCGCGGAGGACCCGTGCTGCGAGTGACGGTGGCGGTAGGTCTGGTAGCTGCGGGGTTAGCTGGGGCCGCAGGGATGCTCACACCTCGGCCACGGTTTGAGCGGGGCCTTTTCAGCTGAGGAGCGTCCTCCAGGGCTGAGTCAGATGTGAATTGCCTCGCTGAGGAAGGGCTCGGGGCTCGAGGTGCAGAAGATGCGCCTACTATCTGAACCGCGGGCTCTGCATCAGCCTCTACGCTTTTCTGGTCGGCTGACTCGAACATTATGCGCATCATCCTTTCTGAAAACAAAGATCAAAGGAAGTAAAGACTCATGGGCATCAAGGTATGATGTAACAGACTAGGCTAGAGAAAGCCTTTTACCAATCTCTGGAGTTAAGGGACCTATCTCGTAAGTTTCATTGAAGAAGTCCAAAACGTGAGGGAGGAGGAGTTCATTTATATTTATAGGATTCTCATTCAGGGTAGATATGATTTTTTGAATACGAGGAGGTCTGCCTGCTGCAGTCAGATGGGGGTAGGAAGGCAGTTTCTCTATGGACTTGGTATCAAAGCCCCAGTCTCCATCACAATGGACAAAGAAAAACTTTTTTCGCCAAGCTTTATGAGAGGAGGGAAGTTTGTGTATAAAATGAACCCCAGGTCTGGCTGTGAGATAAAATCAGTTAGGGGACAAAATCTTCGCTTGGAAGAGCTAGTAGAAAACGAGGGCTGTAGGATCCAGGCCAGCATAGCGCATGGCCAGATTGTAACATACCATTATTCTAAAGGAATTAGGTGTGAATTGAAAAATGGGGATCTTGTACATCTGGGCTATCTCAAGCATCAAAGGATTTACTGGTAAATGTAAACCCGCTTGAAATTAATCGTCATAGAAAGTCAACCATCCCTCCGGCGCTTGACAGGCTAGAATACACGCCGGAGGAGGATAAGGGTCGAAAGGCTCTTTGATTTTATATTGGGAACGAATTTTATCTATTGACTGTTGGCTAAGGATGGATGTAATCTTGGGGTGATCGGGGGCCACCGGTGGATATACCAGACCCCCAGACGAAGATGAGTCGGCGGCCGCCGTCGTTGGAGAATTTAAGAGTGATAGAGGAAGAGTTGGTGTGGCCTCCGGGCTAATAGAGGGTTGAGATGGTGAACCCCCTGTCTCGCCTTTAGAATTAGATGACGGAGAGGCGGAGACTTCCCCCGCCTCTGAGGCGGAGACCGGAGAAGAAGAAAGGGGTACCGCCGTCTCCGAGGGGACAGGCGGTGGAGATGGGGAGGTTCCTATATCTAGGGGAGACGACATTATAAACAAATAAAGGACAAGGAACTAAGAGGGGTACCTGATTTGCTAGGGTGGCCGGAGAAAAAGTAGATCGGGAAAATTTGCCGGAAATTGTCAGAAGAGAGAGAGAGAAGCTCTGCGATTTCTTTCAAAGGTATGGAGCGAAAAGTGAGAAAGAGAAAGGAGTAAAACAGGAGTAAAAGGCAAAAAGGATAAATTCAAAAAATACGGAAATCAAGAAAAGCGGGATTCGATGGGATTTGCGCATTTAATGTAGACAGTTGAATAGTACCCTAGGTGTTGAGCTGGATGTACTAGCCAACCTACGGTAGGTCATACGTCGCGTACCTGGGAAGACGTGTAGAGGGGATAACTATTCGGGAATTTGAACCGACACCACTAGTGTCAATAATTAGGCCTGGGCGCCAGACGGATTTCTAGGGATTCCCCCAGTACGAGAAATCATAAAAGATGGAATGTCCTCATTTATTCCACAAGAGCTTGAGGATATTATTGATCTACCCCAACTGTTAGGGGGGAGGAGTTGATAGGGCAACGTGTGAGCCAGACCTGGTGTGGGGTAGCTCTTCCCTAAGGGGTAGCCATCTTGAGAATTCGATAGGAGCATGATATCAAGCTAAAATTCTAGAGACTGGAGTCAAGTCTAGTCTGGGCAAAAGACCTGATTTGGCCCTCTAAAGGGGTAGAGTTCGTCATCATTACGGTAAGATTTAAGCTATTGAAAGGCGGGAACATAAAAGGCAAGGAGAGATGGATCACGACAGGTCTGGTTCTTGGGAATCTGCTGGAAATCCTAGAACGGAGATAATACGGAATGAAGGAAGACCTGGATCAGGGAAGACCTGTTTTCCGGACTCCCCAGGAAGAGACAAGTGGGACCACTTGTCATAATTTGTTGCTTAAACGGCCCCTGATTCGCGGTCTTTGTTTCCAAGGTCCCGGAAAGGGGTCCCCACTAGGAGCTATAAATATCTCAGCCCCAAGGCTGAGAAGGGTATATCATTTCTTTGAGCATTCCTTCTTATTTTCTGAAAAACACCTCAAACGCTTACTGACTTAAGCATCGGAGAGGTTTCCACCGGAAAACCCCCAGTGGTCCTTTCTAACTTGTGTTTGTGGTGCAGATCAGGAAGGCATTTGAAGATTCAAGCATATCCTTGGTCCTAATTTTTGGACTGGAACAGTTCTTATGATTTATTTTTATTTTTTATGCACTACTGGTTTAGCTTTTTCTGTTGAATCAAAGGGTTGTCAGTTCTAATCATTTTAATAATATGTTTTATCATTAGAAAAAGAATGATTATTTGTTTCCCTATCTATTGTACAAATTCATCTTGTTCAGAGTAGTTGTGTAATTGTATTTTAAAATTGCGCTATTAATCTATCAACAATCGATTATAAAATGCTTGAATGTTCCTTCTGCCTATTTTTTTTAAGATGGAAAATTCATGAGTTATCTCTAGGATTATATTCGTTAATTATACAATATTTCTTGCCTCCCCCGACTTTTATTTAGAGATAAGAAAACTTTGTTGTATGATTATATCCGGGATGGTATCATCTGATAATAAATTTTTAATTCTGATTTTATTTATGCCCATTTCCCCCTCCGTTTTATAGTAGTTTTTTTTTTTACAGTGAGGATGAGATAGAGGACATCCAGAAGGTACACTTGCTATATAAACTCGTGTTGAGATTTATTTAGTTATTTCCTTTTTTATATTTGTCGATAGGAAATTGTTGTTCTTTCGGAATGTCGATCTCCATATATTACAGACTATTATTGTTCTTACTTGAACCAAACAAAGCTATGGATAATAATGGAATACATGGCTGGTGGTTCTGTTGCTGATCTGGTAAGTCATTTACGTATTATTTCTTTTTTCCTTACTTAATTACTTCAATATGTTTCATCATGCATTTTGTTTTCGTATTATTTTCAGAATTTATTATAAGTTAACCATACGAATTTCTCTATAGATTCAACCGAACCAGCCTCTAGATGAAGTTTCGATAGCTTGGATTTTATGCGATTTGCTCCATGCGGTTGAGTATCTTCACAACGAGGGGAAAATTCATCGAGATATTAAAGGTACATTGAACATGGTTATCTTTTATCCTTTTTATTTCTGAAAACACTGAAATAAATCACTAATGATGCCTTTTCGCAGTTTTCAAACTTAGTCTTCAATCTCTTAATTAGGCAAAATACAACAGTTCAAACCTAATGATCGGATCTAACTTGTATGCCATTTTTGGCTTTTCCTTTAATATGTCAATAGTAACTTTTGCATGATGTTTTTGGCAGCGGCAAACATTTTGTTGACAGAGAATAGAGATGTTAAGGTAATAATTAGGCTGGTTAAATAAACTTATAATATGCAAAAATGATTATACTATCTTGGGATTTTTTTTTTTGATTTTTTTTCTTCATATAGGTAGCAGACTTTGGTGTTTCTTCTCAATTAACGCGAACAATTTCAAGAAGAAAGGTACCACATTTTGAATTTTTCTGTTTCTTAAAAATTGCGCATTTAAAGATCGTAATGTGTTCTCCTTTATTTTTCTCGGTCTCTGTAGTTCGATGAAAAATGAACAATTTTTATTTATTATTATCATTAACTTCTTCAAAACAAATAGGTTGAATTGCATTGTGATCTCACTCGCGCTCTTTATTAAGCTGAGATGGAACGAATGAGTCATCAAAAAACTCTCAAGCTAATGAAATCAAAATTAGACTTTTGTAGGAACACCATTTTGGATGGCTCCAGAAGTTATTCAAAAAACTGAAGGATACAATGAGAAGGTATAGTATTTGTGGATATGCTTTACTGTCTTAATAATCCTTCTAGTTATCTGACATTTCGTAATTTGGATTGAAATTGGCTGATATATGGTCTCTAGGAATAACCGCAATTGAGATGGCAAAGTGTGAACCTCCACTTGCTGATCTTTATCCCATGAGAGTGATTTTCATCATTCCCCGTGAAAATCCACCACATTTTTTTTACTTTCATAGTCTGATTTTAGGTTAATTTGTATTTTATCTATTTGAACTCACATTTTTTAATTTTTTATTCAGCTAGATGAGAATTTCTCTCGTCCTCTGAAAGAATTTGTCGCTCTGTGTTTGAAGAAGAACCCAGCAGAGGTAGCTTCTACACAATTATGCTTGATAACTGTTTATTTTTTCAATTCTTTTAAAACTTTGTTTTTTATTTTTTGTGTGTTTAGTGCCTCTTATAATTTTATTTTTCTTATTCTAATATTAGAGGCCCAGTGCAAAGGAGCTTCTTAAGCACCGTTTTATTAGAACTGCTCGAAGGAGCCCAAGGCTTTCCGTGAGAACTAGGTGTGTACATTTATTGCTTTTATTTTACCATGAATATATACATTTTAATATTTCATAGAAACTTTAGTGATGTTTTAAATAACTAACTATTATATTTGACTTTGTAGAGGGCACCCGAAATTCCAAATAGACAGGGAGACTGAAAATGGTCCAACGCCATTAATGGAAGCTTCCAAAATGGTTAAGGCGGCCAGAGAGATTGGAGATGATGGCACAGTTCGAGTGAGGACAGTTAAATCTGTTGATGATATAGTGGCTTCTAATACGGGATGGGACTTCAGTGTTGGTGGGTCAGGTAGCACAGGGACTGTTCGAAGTGTAGTAAAACCACCTCAGGTGAGAGATAGGAAGCCCGAACGAAAGCCTGAGCCCCAAAAAGTAGATAATGGAACTGTGCGTCGTGCTTCATCGGAACTCTCATCGAGGAAAGAAAATTATCATGAAGTATGTACTTAATTGCATTATTACACATCTTGGATACTTAAATAAATAATAAAATATTTTGATAATTACAAAAACTGCCCTTGAGGTTACACTTACCTTGCATTTTGCACCTGCCGTTAGTGGAGCTAACGGAAATTGCTGACGTCATCTGATATTTTTACAATTACATCCTTCGACTTTTCTAAATATTACAAACAATCCTAATTTTTCATCTTGCATTTTAAATTACATCCTCAAATTTACACAATTTTACAAATAGTCAGACGAAAAGTTTGAGTTATTTGTAATATTTTGAAAAGTTGAGGGGTTTTATTTGTAAAATATTTGATGGCATCAGTAAATTCCGTCAGGTGAACTAGCGGTGGGCCAAAATATAAAAGAAACCAAACCCCTCAAGGGTGTTTTATGTAAATTTCAGAGATAGATGGGTTTTTTTGTTAATACTCCTAACATCAGGGGTAGTTTTTGTAAATATCACTACTTCACCAATAAAGTCAGTCCGACCTTTCCAATTTATTATTATTAAAAAAATATTATTTTTTTAATGTTATCGGCATTCAGGAAGATGTGAGTGCGACCGGAACTGTGATAGCACGATCTCCAAGAGTAGCTCAGCTGCCCTCTCTATTCAGCAGCCAAAGTTCAACGGTATTAAATATCATAAGGTTGAGCTTAACAGAATTAGTTATGATCCCACTGTGAAATTAATGTTTTGATTTTTCCAGTCTGGTGGCACATATGCCTCAGCAGAAGATGCTCCCATTAGTGGCACTGTTGTTTATCGCGGACAGCACGAAGATTCAGATTCTCCTAGAATTCCAAAGTCTAAGCTGGGGGTTCAAGAGAGAGCTTTTAATGCAGCTCTTGAGGACAGTCAAGTATATCCAATGGCTAAATCCGTTCTTTTATGACCCAAAGAAACCGAAATTCAACTTAACGAGAAATGGTGTTCATAGTGGCCATGTTCAGACCGAACTCAGCGATTCATTTTGCATTGCCAATAATGGGTACTGCTATGTTTATTTTATTTTATTTATTATAATTACAAATAATGCCCTTGAGGCTTGACTTAATTTACAAAACAAACCAACTAATTTTCAAAATTACAAAAAACACCCCTGATTTTGTTAAAATTAAGGGGATAAAGAAATATTTTTATTATGAAAAGAAGTTAAAAGAAAAATTAAATCATTTTTTAAAAAAGATTTTGAAAGTTTTTTGGTAATTAGGTCAAACCTCAAGTGAACTTTTGTAATTAACCTTTATTTTTTATGCTACTAATCAACTAATATCTTTTAATTTTATTAACTTAAAATTATTCAGGATGGGTTTACAATAGAAGTAAGTGGTCAAAAAGGGGTGCGTGTTCTTGTTGCCGTAAATCCTTACCGCGATATAAATAGTTTGTTAAACCGAGAATATTTCATAAGCTTTCTGGATGTGAGTAAAAAAATACGTGTATATTATGTACAGTATTTTCCTAATAAAAACACTTTATTTAGCGCTTTCGTTCTTTTTTCGTACTTAAAATATGTAGTAATGGTTTCAGGTTCTAAACCGGCAAACACAAACAGGAAAATTCAATTTTACGACACATTTTCCTCATTACAGAGAGGTCGTCTACAAGTTCGATTTTAAGGGGAGACGACTTGGCGAGAATGTTGTTTTCGACATGGATATGAGTGCTGGAGATATTTTAACTCTCTTTTATCTCCTCAAATTACATGTTGAAGTAATAAATTTCAAGGTAAGACGCCTTGTAATCGTAGTTGCTCATTCCGTTTACTTGTTTGTCGAGTTTACCACCATCTTTTGCTCTATTATTTTTAATGTTTATATAGTGAGAAGTTCAAGTCATAGTTAGTTAGTATTAATAAATCTAATATTTTGTTTCAATATTTGTAATTTAAGGATTGGAGATCGAATCAAGACCCTTACTCACCGTTGGAGTTCGATGATATTAGGAATGTGTTTGCAAGATATATTATTGACGTTATTCTAGATTCTTAATTGTAAGCATTTGTAGAGTATATTGATAAGATTGAATTGTTATGGTTGAAATGATATATTGTTGTTTACTTGAATGATTTGTGTTTGATATTTATGACATTTATTATTTGTTTGATAATTTATGTTTTCTATGAATATTTTGGTTTGTTTAGTTGTATATTTGCTATGAGTAATTTGTTTTGTAGGATTTATAATAAATTTGGGAAATTTTTTGGGTGCTGAAACCAGGGAAAAAAAAATTACACTGTAAGTGGCGGTTCAAAACAGGACCGCTGCTAAAAGTCTACACTTTAAGTCACGGTTCAACATGAAGCGCTGCTAAAAGTCGACATTTTAAGTCGTGGTTCAATGTGAAGTGCTACCAAAAGTTTGGACTATTTATAACAAGAAGCGCCACCCGGTTTACACTTTTGGTAGCGGTTCATAGCTAAGAACCGCCACCCGCTCCTGTTTTAAGTAGCGGTTTGAACCGCTACCCGTGTGGATCTGACTTTAAGTGTTGCCTCGATCAGAGGCGGTTCAAAACCGCCACCAATAGCTATTTTGAACCGCTGCTAATCTTGTTTTTTCCACTAGTGTAATCAAGTCATGGTGACACAATTTGCATTTTTTTCATAAATATCTGAATTTGTTGATATATTAGATGGATTGATGTTTGATGTGTATTATGTTGGGTTTTGGATAAATTTATTTATTTATTATGTTGATTACTTTATATGAAAATTGGATTATTTTTACACTTTTTCTTCAATATTTAAACCTCAATATATTTATTACACACTACAAAAAACAAAAGGAAAATGCTGACAGGCGGAACCCGTCAGCATCCGTTTGCTGACGGGTTTGCTGATGGGTACCGTTCATCAGTATTTTTGGCATCAGTAAATGATTTGGTGACGACATTATTCAACTCGGCAGCAAAGCCCCCAACCATGATTCGAGACCCGTTAGCAAATGATGATGGGTTGATTAAAGCCCGCCAGTAAATTCAAATAATGATGACGGGTTTCGGTCGTCAGCATTTGCTGCCGAGTTGTGCCCGTCAATATTATTTGAAAAATGCTGACGGACCCGACCCGTCAGCATTTTTAAATATTTAAATCTTATCTTATTTTATTCTTTTTTGAAATTTTACCTGTATTTATTTCACACATCAATAACTCAATACGAAAGCTAATTTTCATTTCCCCAAAAAATTATAAAATTAAAAATAAAATATAATTAATTAACAAATATATCGTATAATGTATAAAACATAAATAAATTATCAAATATAAATATTATTCATTCCTAATCAACTAAATCGCATCATCAACAGCAAGAGGAGCAGCAGGAGCATTAGAGGACGGCCGTCGACGTCGCGCTGCCATCGCTCGGGCGACTTCCTGCATCACCCGGTTTTGGAGATCCACCTCGTTCTGGAGCTGCTGACGTGTGATCGGATGTTTCTTAGAATTCTAATAAATTATCTCCTTAATAGTACGGATTCGATTGTAGAGCGGTAAGGTATTCCTGAGTCGTGTCTCTCGAGGATAGATATTATCGGCGGTCGGTGTTTTTACTTACTCTCTTGTTAATCTAGATTTAACTAATCTACACTAGAAAAGTATTAAGTCATTGGTTTGGTTTGAGTTTTATGCTAAAGCTTGAATTGAAATGAAAACTTGAAATTACTAACTAATACAAAAGTTAAAGAACATTAAAAGCTTATTTGAAAATGGCTAATTTTAATGACATTAATTAAACACTAATTAAAAATCTTAAATAAATTAAAAACTAGTAAACCTAAGAAAGCTTGTAAATTGAAAGAGAACATGAAGGGAAAAAAAAATCTTGAAACTTAAAAGAAGTCAAAGAGCATTAAATGGGAAAATGCCAAATTGATTAAAGAAGAAAGTTACATACATCTTTTAAAGCCCAAATGTTTGTTTAGCTAAAAGAAGTAAAAAGTTTCAAATGAAAATGCTACAATGGAGTTTTGCAAACAAAGAGAACGAAAAGCTAGAAAATAAAAAGGAGGATATAAAATGCGATGAACAACAATACAAACTAAAACCTAATAACCAACACAAGAGAAATCACAACAACACAATAATAACACATAACATAAAGGGGAAAGATTACTACCAGTTTTTATATTCCAACAAAAACTTCAAGTCTAGATTACAATCTTCAAAGATAAATCAAACTACAACACAACAAGATCCAAAAATGAAGGAGGTGTCACCCTCACCAACTCTTTCTAAGGACAACTAACTAACTAACTAATTAACTAAACTAACTAAGAATTATAAACTAGGGTTTATTATGCAAATGAATGGTAGAGGCTTAGAGGAGATGGAACAAGTCCAAAACCACCAAGGGATAAGGTTTTTTGGAGAGAGGGCTGGGATATATATACATGGACGCAGAGGCAAAATTGTTAAAATGGGTGAAAACCACAAAATTTCCTACGTCGCAGTCGATCGACTGACTACCAGTCGATCGACAGGCAATCGATAGTCTGACTACCAGTTGATCAACTAGCAGTATCGACTGAAACCCTGTCGATCGACTGCTTCATCCTCCGTCAAAATTTACTACCAAGCAGTTGATTCGTGCTTTGTCAGTCGATCGACTGGCATGGCTGCTCCCGGCTCGATTTCTTGTTCTCGCTCCCACATTCGCCGGTTATCACTCCTCGTTCGCGCTATGTTCCTTTGCTTGTCCGTTCCAATCCGAGTCGAGTGGAGTGCACCTAAACGTGTGCGGGCCCTGCTTGGTCATTCTACGGCCAAAAGTATGAAAACGAGTGAAAAGCTACAAAAATATAATAAAAACTGCTCAAATGATACAAAAACCTAAAACTAAAAAATAAGTCATAATCGACTCCTAATACCTATCAATGCAAATGAAACACACGCAAACACGACACAAAAAGTTAACAAAAACACGTACAAAAATGTGCGAATCAACGTGCATGCTCCTCACGCATGGCCTGGAGCTTCTCCTGATGTGCACGCTCTCTCGCCTCGACCTGGCTCTTCAAAACCTCTATCTGCGTCTGGAGCTCTGAGACACGGCTATCAGGAATAGAAGAGGTACTGCCTCTGGAACTCTTCGAAGCCAAAAGAGTTACGAAATATCCCATGCCAAACCGCTAACCCTTCTTAACCCCGACAGTCTGTAGATAGATTGTGTTCTCGTCGACAGCAGCAGGATCTGGTGATGAAGCACGAGCCTCCTCCAGACGTCTCTGATATCCTCCTACAATATTTGAATGATGTATAATTTATCGTTACGAGGATTAGAAATGAAATATATATATATATATATATATATATATATATATATATATATATATATATATATATATATATATATATATATATATATTTATGTCAATTACATTTAAAAAATACTTACAAAAGTCTGTTGCGATTGAGGATCAGTGAAAGAGTCATCGGGCCGCTGGAGCATAGCTAAGAAAATCTCGAATGCATTGGGTTCCCTATCTAAATTCTCACGTTGTATACAATATTTAAATTATTTTTAAATTATGAACTAACGAGTTAAATTTACAAATATATTTTAATTTTACTTAGAGCTGACGTGCATGACCAATCACAATGCGAGACCTTCTTATGTGCTTGACTATCCCAGTACCAGGTCCGATGGGCTCGCTCATCCTGTTCCTGCTCGCCTGCTCCAACTACTTCTTGTTCTCTGCCTTCTCTAACTCCACCACCCATCTCCTACAATTTCCACGCCCACACATCTGGGAACCCTACCCTCCGTTCTCCACTTCATCTTCAACGCATAGAGACATCTACGCCACGAGGTGCCCAAAGAACTGTAGAAGTTCTTCCGTACAACCTCCTCAAGATATACACTCGGGTCCCCATAACAACGCCTCCTCAAAACAAAACAAAACAAAATAATTTGATTATTAAAAATCATTATATATAATAACTATCGAAAATAAAATTAATTGAATTACCAAGAACTCGGGCCACCACAACTGACGATGAAAATTGGAAATATGCTCGTCCTTCCACCCATCGGGGTGTACATGAGCCTCGTGGATCTCTTGAAGGATAGTCGGTAACTCCGTCGAGTCACTGTGTATCTTTGTAAAAATCTAGAGTTTATTAGGAATATATATTAAAATAAATTATTTATTACTTAAAAAAATAAATTAAAGTTACTTACCTCGATGTACTGGCCTTGGACGGGGTGGCTGGAACGATCAGCGGGGTCCCTACCGATAAGCCCATCATATCATTGTCTTCATCGTCTATTTGACGATGAGATGATGATGATGAACCAAGAGAAGCACGGTCCGAAGATAAGCCTAGAGAAGAACACCCACGACCTCTAACTCTAATCTAAAAAAATATTAAAATTTAAGCACAATTGAATCGTGAAACTTTAACCAATTCTATCAATCTAGTCAAATTTTAACTATATATGTATATATTAGTTTTATAATTAACCTGAACCGACACTTTACTTTCTACGTTATCGTCAAACTCATCTTCATCCGTATCTTCATCATCGGTCAGAAACTCATCTTCTGTCTCGTCCTCCACCTCATCGACAAGTTCATCCGACTCACTAATAATAAGGTCGACGTGTAATTGGAAATTTCCATCCTCCAATTGTATTGAATTTTGCACTTCTATCTGCCCCTGAATAACTTCTTACTCTTGTAGAAGTTATTTGGTATATAATCATTTTTAGCACAACTTCTTTGATCAAATCCAGTACTTAATCATAGCACTTCTAGGACATGCGATTTTCTGCCTTCAGGTTCATAAGATGGGAAACTAGAGATAACTGAGAATGTTTCTCATATCCGAGATACAAAGGTTGATTCCAGCACTCAACATATTGTAGAACTTCTGGGCCTCAGGATTGGGCGTTTTTTCAACATTAGGGTTGAATACAAAGTTTGGACGGACGCATCGTGAACCATATTTATGTAAGCATTTCATGATTCTTCGGGGGCAGCGTAAGATGATCCTCCAACGTGAACCTCAGGGTTGACATGATGCGTGCAATCAAGATTTCTTTCACCATGAAATGTCCAGATATAGTAATCTGGTACGAATCCATTTTTAACGAGATGAAATTTGATCGCGTTTACATTGTTGTGACTGAAGTTCCTATATTTAGTATGACTAAAAGGACACTTTAGTTTTTCCTCGTCCTTCATTACTCCATGGGTGAGTGAAAATTTTATGAAACTCTCAACCCCTTCCACGAACATGTTCGACAAATAACTATCTACCCTCCGTTTGTACATCCAACAACGATCAGAACTCATCCTACAATATCCTAATTGTGTTTAATAATATGTATGATCAAATTGTAGAGAATCAAGCGCTATGAGGGTACCTATAGAAAATAATTGAATTTTTGGTAAGGGACCTATCCCATTCAAGAATGTGATTTTCAGTAATAAAATTATCTTACTATGCATTTTGAGAACCTGAAAATTTCGGCAGCACCTCCCCTTAGTTCTCTAAGTACTCATATATTGCAGTGCACCCGAGAACAAAGGAGATATGGAAACCGAAATTCAAAAGTCCACAAATATATACGGTAAGATAATCACATTACAATCACATTCTCAAGCTGTCAAATCAGTGGACAATTTAGAATTTAGTATCAAACTCTCTATTTGATACTAAATCCCAAACGGGTCTAAGGTAAGTGTTTCAGTGTATAAATATTTTATACTCAATATTGATGCTAAATCACGCTCTTAAAATCCGTGATGTGATGTTTCAGCACTCGTCAACTCTTAAAATCCGTGATGTTTCTCAATATCACGTATTTTCAAGCATACATAGTTTTTGTTATGATTTACCGCCGTGAAGATTTGGGTGTTTATTTTAGAATCTGTAAATTAAAGTAAAGGGCATATCTGTAAATTTAACTTCACGTGTAACTTGCCCCAAGCAGATAATGTATTTTTATCGTAGATCATATATATTAATCACATATCATATAACATAACATATAAATTAATTAAAATATTCACTTGCCGATCACCACGATATTTGATAACCCCCTCCACGCACTTTTTAAAACTTTTTAAAACCACCATCACATTTTGAAAAAAAAAATTAAAATCCGTTATTGGAGGGACGAAACCTCCCGCCCAGCGCCGTACACCACGTCATCACCGACGTCAACCCTAACCAATCACAACATGTATAGCAAAACATCAATATTAGCTTGTAGATCACCATTGAGTTTCAAAACCACCAACACAAACATTCTATAACTTTTCAAATATGAAATATTTACAATTCAACCCTAAACTAACCCTAATTTTCAAAACCCCAAATTAAACTCTAATTATACTATAATCCCTAAACTGAACCCTAATTATAAAATAACCCCTAATTAAATTCTAATTTTATAAAAACACCTAAATTAAATTTTAATTATACAGAAACCCCTAAATTATACACTAATTATATAATAATTCCTCAATTAAATAATAATTATACAAAAACCCCTAAATTAACATTAATTATACGATAATACCCAAATTAAACTCTAATTATAGAAAGCCTCCTAACTTAAACTCTAATTATACGATAATACCTAAACTAAACCCTAAATATAAATGAACCCCTAAATTATACCATAATTAAACAATAATATCTAAAAATATTAATTATACAAAAACTCCTAAATTAACGATAATTATAAAATAATACCTCAATTAAAACTTAATTATACACATCCCCTAAATTGAACCATAATTATACAATAATACCTAAATAATACCCTAATTATACAATAATACCTAAACTAAATCTTAATTATAAAAAACCATAAATTATACCCTAATTATATATTAATACCTAAATTATACACCAATTATATAATAATTTCATATTATTTTCGAAAATTATAAATCTTAATTAATAAACAATTCAAGAAAATTAAAAAAAAAAAGAGACAAACGATGGACCTAGGGCAGCGGCTGGCTGCAGAGGGCGATGGGGGTTGGGTTGGGCTAGGCGGCGGCGACGAGACTGGGCGGCGTTGGGCTGGCATCGGGGCTAGGGCTGGACTGAACGGCGACGGGCTGGGGCTGGTGGCAACGATGGACCTTGGGTGGCGGTGGGGCGGGCTCGGTTTTTTTTTTCTTTCTCTCCGTAAAACTAGGCGTATAGTGGTATTTTATTGTATTATCTCCGATACATGCGTCAAAGAGTAGTTCTTAATTTTTACCCCCGGGACGCTGTTGCCATCAACGTCCTAAATTGAAACTTTTGGTTTTTACAAATTCACCCCCAAACGTTGGTGGCAACATCATCCCAGTACATTCTTTGAATTTCTCTCCCATTTATACTATTTATTCAATTTACATTAAAATATATATTATTTATTTAATTTCCCCGAAGTCTTGTAATTCTTTCCTTTATCAAAGTTGAATTTAAAAACCAAGCTAATTTTTCTACCAAAGATATCATCCTGACTCTTGACATAAACTTCTATTAAAAATCTAATAATTTAAACTATAGAAGCTTTGGGAAAATGATATTCTCCTAATTAGTAAGACTTGACAAGGACTTCTTTCTACTGCATGATAATAATTAATAGGCCATCGAAAGGGGTTGGTTGGGTTAGAATGTTTATTACAATACTTGGTTATTGTATTAGAATACTTGGTTACTAATTAGGCATGAAGTTTTATGTTAATTACAATATTTGCTTGTGCTCTCAATTCGACTTCATTGTAAGTCAAAGTTTATAGTTTCCAGGCATAATCAGTTGAGTACGCATGGTTGCAAAAATTATAATTGTGAATTGTTACTACTTGTTTGTCTTTAATGGTGTTGGATAGTGATCGAGCAGGTCGCCTGCGGTCCTTGTCTAGAGGAGATAAGGAGAACGCAAAAATGTATTTCGTGTTTGATCAACACAAACCCTGTATTTCATGTGTTGTGAATCGCTCGTTTGTTCGACTTGAAAATTGTTTCAATTAATTGAAATTTATCGCTCGTTTGACTTGTTTGGTTGTTTGTGCTTTTTGAATATGTTGCATATTCATTATTAACTTGTTATATGTAACTCGTTTGCATCCTCTGACATACATCATACGTGAGATTTTAATAAGAAATTTCAATAAAAATAATACATGACAATTCTCCCCTCATTAGGCTCGTTTGGCTCACCCCATTTTCTCTTTGGATATAAATAAAATTTTCAGAGAGCAGGATATTGCAGCCAACCTTTTCAGATTATAAGACCCTGCTCGATATCTCATTCGGCCTCTAGGCTTCAACCAGTTCTAACATGTAGAATTTAGTGATAGATCAAGTAGTTTTACCTCTTGGAGCTTTCGACTTGATTATGTATTTTACTTCCATTGAAACACATTTCAGTGAAATCCATTAATCTATCAAATTGAGTTTGTCGAGCTTTTACCATTTTCGATATCTTTTGTTCTTAAACTTTTGTAACCTCTCTTTTACTTCTATTGGGACGTCACACGATCAATATTATTACCCTCGTGGATTATATAATCATGGAGAAGAGAGTTATAAACCATATATATATATATATAGGGGATTTCTACGGTGCCGTGAATGTACCATTTCCCACTTAATCAGAACCATTAGATTAATAGTTGGTTATGAATAATGGTAAAATCAATGGATGTAAATGCAG
>BMAC01000712.1:100152-116944 GCA_014905375.1 Phtheirospermum japonicum
CTAAAACGGTTATTTATTTATACCTTCTAAAATGTACTTTAGGGCCGGGACGCCACTGGGAAAGGCGTCCCGCTCACATTCTAGAACGGTTTTTATTCCTACCTTCTAGAATGTGAGCGGGACGCCTTTCCCAATGGCGTTCCGCCCTACTTTTTCAATATTTTCTTTTTTAGTATTACTTTTTTAATTTTGAATAAAAAACATATTATTTATTCAATAAACCCAAAAAAAATAGTGGTTGCAGTATTACTATTAGAAAATATTTTCATCAACGTCATTGTAGTGTTTAGATTTAATTCAAATGCATTTCAGTTTTATTCTTTCTCATCTATTAGGTTGTTATTGACTAAGCAAATAAAATCTACTTACGGATTGTCAAAATACCTTGCAAATGGACCCATTTCTTGAAAAACTGACCATGCATCTACGACCTAGCACATATTTTCACACACATATTTTTTTTTTCTTGTTGATCCAAAAAATTAAAACTCCAAGTGCCATATATATATATTCTTCTACCTCCTATCCACTCTATATTACTATTTAGAAATACAATTGTGATATCATGCTTCCACGTGACTCCTTGCTGATTTTACTTTTATTTTTGTGTCTAATGATTTTTTTTTTTTGCTAGCATAATTTCTTTTTCTCTCCCCGTCTGTTTTATTTTATGCGTTTTCATCTCTCTTTCTTCTTCTCTTTTTTTATTCCATTTTATCGGCTTACTTTTTTTAATATATCGTTTTTATCAATTTTTTTTTTTATCTTATATAATTAAATTGAGTTTTCTCCTCAGCAATCATCCTTTATAGTGTACACTTACAATTCACGCTGGCTCTCAATATTTATTTATCCCATACTATATGTTCTCATATTTTTCTTGCCCCGTTTTCTCTATTTATCATAATTTGTATTTATTTAAATTTTTTATTTATTTAAAATTTTAACTTGTCGTCTCGCACTTTCTCTCTCCTATTATTTAAATTTTTATTTATTTAATATTGTAACTCCCCTCTCTCAATTTATCTTTATCTCACTCACAATTTTATTCTATGGTGTGTTTACGTAATTTTTCGCAACAAGAGGTATGTTTTCATATAAATATAAAATAATTTTATTTTCCATATAAATAGAACCCATAACTAATTCTTTGATACTTTTATTCATTTATATTATTTGATCTAACGATATTGATCAATTTGTCAACTTATTTCTAGATATTTTCACAAAATTTTAATATTTTATTATATATTATCATAAAGTTCTATATTAATTTTTGTTTTCTATTGTATTTTATAAATTATAATTTTTTACTGATATCTTTATACTTTATTTGTTTAGATTACATATTAAGTTATATTTCGAGAGAAAAAATAATTATTTTATATTAAAAATAACTCACAAAAAATATATAATTATTTTTAATATTAAAATAACGTGTTTAAATAGCTCACTCAATATAGAACGTTATTTATACTAAGCGGTGTTGGGATCAAAAGGTAAAGCGCTTTGCGTGATACACGTTTTAAAACACTGGTTTTTATCTATACTAATATCTATTTTGTTTATCTTCTTAAAAATATTTCTTTATCATTCTTCTCTTCATTCTTAAATGTCCCCGATTTGACATATGAACTTTAGTTTTGATTTCTAATTATATTTCTTAGTTCATGATCGATTTGTGTGTATGAGTGAACTGGGATGTCAAGTGGAGTTTTATAAGCTATCGAACATGAGTTGTAATGATTGTTCAACCTTTCGCAGAGGCAAATAGTACTCTTCCTCACTATTTGTATTTTATTTTTTAGTCATGAAATATATAAATGAAATAAACTTCCGATTTTTCTTATATAAATTATTTTTTGCATGTTATTTTTTGTTTTTACGAGATTTTCTAAAATTTTGAAAAGGCACGTTTGTTGTGTGTAATTTATAGTTTATATTATAATTCAAAAGATTAGCTACATAATTTCGAAGGCGGAGCATATATTATTTGATTAATTAATATTATTTATAAGATGAAAAATGCAGAATATTTGAGATTTTTGGGATTATTTCAATGGATCTCAAATTGTATTCTGATATGATATTACGAGATGCTCTATGTTTTCAACTTTGTTCTTTTTTAACTTATTTGAAATATGTAGAATTTTCTTTATTATTTGCAAAATATGACTTTATTTGGAATAAAATTTAATGTATATTTTTTTATCAAATATAACATATCCTCATCATTATTTTTTATTAATATCTTTCACATATAGTTTTAGAAAAAGTCTATATACTTCTCTATTTGTTTTTATTTTTCAAAATAAAATATTTGTCCTTTTGAAATATTATTTGGTGTAGTATTAAAAATATTTTTTATTACATTAACATTATACAAGTACGACTAATAAATACTCAATTTCGTCTATATCACCAATTCCTAGAAGTTTTATACTTCAATATCAAGAGTAAAAGTAGAAAATAATTGAAAACACTTTATTGTGACAAAGACGATAGATATGTAAATAGAGTTAATAATTTATTTTATAAAAAAATATTACGATGGGTAAATTAAATAATATTTTTTATTTATTATTATTTATTAATTCTTAAAACTTATGTATTTTTAATACACTCAATATTGTGATATATATTTATATATATACATATACATGTTATGTTTTATATATATATATATATATATATATATATATATATATATTATATATATATACCCGTGTTTTAACACGGGTATTACGCTGGTTATATAAGAAGGCAGGAGGTTTTATGTGTTGCTCCTCCAAATGACACGTGGCGGCTTCCTTTTTTTTCTTTTTCCTTTTGGGTTGTGTTGCCCAGTTTTCTCTCCAGCTGGCCAAAGTAATTGTCTTGCCTTTGCCCTTGCCCATTTGTGCAGACAACGAAATGAAACGAGCGGGAAAAAAATTGTACAGCGGCCGTCCTCTATCTTCTCTTCTCACATCCATTTCTGAAATCCGTCTCCACATCTCTTTGCACCTCCACAAACACAGTTAAAAATACAAGAGCCCTAATTCATACCGTCATATTCATTCCCCTACGACCAAATTGAGGCCCTAATTCATGAAATTCAATCCCAAATTAAATACAATCCCAGATAAAATACCAAATGCGGAGAGAATAATTAAGCCATCGATACTTCAATGACAATTATTGTGGGTGGGAGGTTTTTATTCAGTTTCGCCTCATTGAAATTGCCAGGTTTGTTAGAGTGAGGGGGGATCAGAGGTGCATCGGTGGCTGCAAACCATGGTGTCTGTAGAGACGCGCAGCAAGCGTGGGTGCGGATTTTTGGTGACTCGGCAGCTGAGGCAATCGTCCATGGCTTGGGAGTATGTGTGCAAGGTAATCTTTGGGTGCATTTTTTCCCCTTCGTTTTTTCCCTTTTTTTTCTTTGTTCTTTAGGGCCAATGAATTCGTATATGTGTAGCCTTTATTTGCAACTGTTTGCAGGCCCAATGTTTAAGCAGGTATATTTCAGGCCCAATAATGTGTATATATTTGTGTTTCTCTTGTGCGTGTGCTTATTATACTAGGACTAGGAATTGACTGATTGTAGGTATGAGATCTTGGTGGTGTTTAAAATATGCATGGCCTTCACAGAGTCTTCACCTAATTTGTACTTCTAAACCCCACGAAATCAGGAACAATGTATACCAAGATTAGAGTGGTTCGATATAGGCATGGTCCTCTTCACCTAACCTTCCACTCATTCGTCTATATCTGTGGTTGAACTGAAAACACTACTTTTAACTGAGATAAAAGAAAATAGCAAGCAGGTCAAACGTATTTCTTGCTATACCTTTTCTTTGGTGAGTGTTTACATGTCCTTAGAGTTTTGTTTACATGTGGCTTAATCTTAGTAGGTTTTGTGTTTTCTTTTGATCTATACTTTGCGTGGTTTTACTTGTTTTATCATAATATCAGTTAATTTAAATGGGTTTTTTCCAAGTTCGTTTTTTTGATTTTTTTTTTAGCTTTGATTAGTTTTGATGTTTGAATTTAGTAATATTTTTATTCCTCTTGTTTGTTTTTAGAGCTCTCCTTTTTATTTTTTCCATTTAGCTTTTGATTTTCTCATTTGAGAAACGAAATGCAAAAAAACAAAAGAAGAGAGTGTTTTTTTTTTTTTTTACAAACATGTTCTACATAAATGAAATAACATGCGTCAAATGTAGGGAAAAATAAAACATAAAAAGGAGAAACTGATTTTGTGTTTAGACAACAAGTTTAAAATCAAGCAAAGGAAATGAACTTGTTGTTTAATTCATATATTATTATGTTTTCCTTTTTGCCGATCAGGTATCAACTGATCTTTGCATCTTCTGCAAAGAAGAACAAAACAAAGCTTTCCTTTTTATTTTTTCCGTTTAGCCTTTGATTTTCTCATTTGAGATAATAGATGCAAAAAAAACAAGAGAAGAGGTGTGTTTTTTTTCCCAAACAGGTTCTGCATAAATAAAATAACATGTGTCAGGCATAGGGAAAAATAAAGCATAGAAAGGAGAAGGTGATTTTGGGTTTAGACAACAAGTTTAAAATCAAATAAGAGAAATGAACTTGTTGTTTAATTCATATCTTATTGTGTTTTCCTTTTTGCCGAACAGGTATGAACTGAGCTATGCATCTTCTGCAAAGAAAAACAAAACAAAAAAAAGAAAAAATAAAACAAAGTAAAAAACCGCGCTCGAACTTGAATTAGCAAGCCGGGCTATACTTTTAGCATTCTGGAAATTTTATTTTTTTTCAAAAGTCAGTTTCCCAATAATATAAGCAGCTGAATTCATCAATATTTGACTGTTCACATGTGTTCTTACTTTCCTGATTTATTAGAAATGCATTTTTCAGATTGTTGGGCCGCCAGGCAGAAAAATATCAGTTCCTATCTATAGCAGTGTGTTCTCAATTTTACATGCAACTGAGTCATGTGAATAACATAAACTAAACGAAAATGGTGGTTATACACTGGATTTTTCGCTTTCGGTCTATTTTTATTATTTATTTTGTTGGTTGTTGTTTTTATTAAGTCCCCAAATTCATAATTACGGAGTGAGATCAAACTTCAAAAAACTTCTTTGAATTGATTTGGTTGTTGTGCGAGTCGAGCTTGAATCGGGTTCAGCCTGATTCGAGTTCAAACAGGTTGATATTTTATACATATTTTGTCCTTTATTTTTACGAGTTGAATCCGAACCAAGTTTCAAGTAACCTGATATGTTGTACATATTCTTTTGTGTTTTTTTATTTTTCGTGTGCTTGATATTTTATTTTATTTTTCTGCTTTGCTGATCAAATCATATATGGACTAAGCTTTACATTTCCTAGAAGCCAAAAAAAAAGGGTTGTATTTTCAGCCTTCAGTTAGTTAGCCGAGCTGAACTTTTACCCGTTTGGATATTTAAGAATGGACTGACCTTTCTATATCTATAGGCATTTTTCTCACCTATACAAGCATTCGTGTGTATCAAAACTTCGCTCCAAACTAACACTTCTAATCAAACGGGAAAGATAATAAACAAATCAAAGAAGCAGAGCTCGATTCGTCGTGAGGTCAAATACGGTGTTTTTATTTGAGTGAAATATGCACTGGTGACGACAAGCTTTCTGTTTAGGGTGCATGTTCTTTTGATTTCTGCTTTTTTCCCTGAATATTTTCAGCCACTAGAATAGAAGTTAGCTTTTGTTTGGTGTTGCTTTATTATTATTATTATTATTATTATTATTATTATTATTATTGTTATTATTATTATTGCTATTAGTATTATTTATTTATTTATTTATTTATTTATTGCACTTCTAGGTTGTGTCTTAATTGGAGTGAAAAGTGAAACAACAATCAAAACCTTAGTTCTGAGGTGTTTGCTGTTTTCGTGATACAACAATAAATTTTATTAATGCATGATAAACTAAACAGGTTTCAATATTATTTTATTAAGCACGATAAATTTTGTTTTTGTTGGAATAAAACGTACATGACTGATGACATGCTTCGTGTTTAGAGTCTCCGTTGTGCTACATTTTGGTCTTTATTTAATATTTCTTCAAGAGAAGACAGGAAAAGTGGATCTTGATTGTTTTACTTGTGATAAACCTTTTTCCTTTTTGACGTATGATCAGCCGAGCATATGTTTTTTTCTTGGACTGGCTAATAATCATAATGACAGTGATGTTCCTGTTAGATTGGAAGTTTTTTCGTTTTTAATGGCATGATGAGTGTAGTTATTTTGAGAAATATACATACCTTACAGACTGGATCTTCCAAAAAAATTTTTTGGGGAGTCCCCTAATTCATAATTATAGGGTAAGATTAAACTTCATTCATAATAAGATTATAGAGCATTATTGATTAATAGTATGTTCACGCAATTTCTAGCACGTTATTGCTGTACATTAAATCATAATCCGGTTAATTGAAATATTAAATGGTGCATATGGTTTGAATATACATGGTGAAAAATATAATCCTAGGGGTGTGTGTGTGTGTATTTGTATTAATTAATTTCATTACAATGTATAGTTATTTATCGAAGACAGTTTACTGTTTGCTGAAACAACCTATGATAATGCATGGAAGTACTATATAAAATTTATCCGAGCGCTATTTAATTTTGGGAGCCGGTTAAACTATAGTTACCACTATTTATTATAAATTTACTTAGAAGAAACTTGCTGACGAAATTAACTTATCAACATAATTGGTGTTATTTTAAAGCGTTGTAACATCTGACTCTTTTCTATTATAGTTATGTTTAATATTATTATTCATATAGTTTGCTTGAAGCTGATATACTCTTTTATCGAGAATAGATATCCTCGGTGTTGTCGTACACGCTTTACCTTAGAGAGAACAAGGCCTGGATTGTACAACGTGAGACTTCGTCGTTGTTAATGAAGAGTAAGCACGTCACTGCATAACCATTTGTGTGCTTTTAAGTTGGCAAGTTTCTGAACACCTTTTTTTTTTTCCTTAAAGAAAACGCCCAATGATTCTAACTTTGTGGAATGAGTTTGAAAGGGATGAAGGTGCCCAACTTGCAAACACTATTGCGAATGGGAATGTCATCATAGCTATGAGGATAAAAGTAACAACCTTCAATTGTAAGTCACAGTCATATATAATCCTGAGATCTTTTATGTTATGATAATGCCAGTTGCTGTCATTTGATGCTATATTGTTTTTTTTAGATCTATCTATGACAACGAGGCTTCCAAGCTGCCTTCTGCTGAATCCCCCAACCCTGCAAGCCACCGCACTAAAACAATGGTGAAATATAAAAATCTCCATGGTCTACTGTGCTTTGCAGTTGATATAACATTGCTTTTGTTCCACAGGTACAATGAAAATTGCCAAAAATTGTGGGTATGGTTGAGAAAACCTTGTACAAAGACTCGACCAAACTGTTGCCGCCGCCTGAGGGTTTGGAGATCGTTACTGTCAGAGATGCGCTGAACACACTAAAAAATGTAAGGACGTAGCTATGAATAATAGATTCCCATCTGGGAACATGAGCTCAGTTAAAATAGATGCATGTTCTTTACTTATAAAATGTAGCTATTGAATTAATACTCGTTAATAATATCTAAAGGGATTGTTGTTTGATGAGAATTGTAGTGTCATACATCTGAGTCTTTTTTACTTTGTTTTATTTTTATGCATTGAGCTTGAATGTTAGTTCCTACCAACTGGGATAAAGTATGTTTCTTTTGTGTCCCTATTTAATTTGCTTGCATTATCGACAAATAAATATTAAATGTGTAATAGTTATATTAACTAATTTGCATGGTTGGTTACAACAGATTAAAAGATGTGAAGGTGCACTATTTATTAGCTTTGTGCCATCAAGTAAACAACTTTGTGTCATTTCAATGCTTTCAGTAGAGGTTTTTACCCGAACCGCTCGCAGACCCATATCATGTTTTTTTTACTGAAAATGATTTTCTGGAATATGCGTAGCCTTCAATATTATAAGAAGCACACTATTTCAGTTTGTCTAACTAAAGGTGAAATGCAGGTCAAGACTGCTTGGATACAAGGGAATATTACTCTGGCAAATGAACAATGCTCATTTTGGTATAGCGAATGTATAAATTGCCAGAAGGCTATGGATGCTCCGTTGGAATGGTCATGAAATGCCCCCCTTGCGAGGAGGAAAGTGGCGTTGAAACCAGGTATGACCAAGGATCTGTTTTTTTGCTTGAGGTTTGTAAATTATACATGAATATTTGGCGTACATATTTAATGTTAAAAACTTATTTTAAGATTCACATGTAAAGATTATTCATAGGAATATTATTACATTTCTTAGGAATAATATTAATCAGCAAGGAGGAGGCCAACTTTATTTATTGAATAAATATTATAAAAAATTCAATTTTTTATTTAAATAATTCGATAATTAGCCAGTTTTAATTTAGTGGTATAATATGCATTTACATTTTTTTTCTGCATGATAGATGCCGTATTAGGATTGTGATTGATGATGGGACAGCCTCAATGAATGTCATTGTGTTTGGGTTAGACGCTGAAAAACTGATACCATACTCTGCAGTTAAACTTAGTGAAGCTGTTCAAGTTGTAAGCTTGGTTCTCTTTATGATATAATTCGTCAAGAGTTTATTTACTTGTCTCTTATACGAGTGTTGTTGGGAATTTAAAGTAACTTACATGCAAAATGCATGGTTTAGATATCTCAGATAAACTTGCCTCTGCAGTTAACGGTCGTCGGATTCTCTGCTTTGTACGTCACTTCGACATGGAGTATCAAGGGAAGAGAGATCATAAATACAACATCGTGAAGGTGTATGCTACTGAAGAATTACCTCAATATTCCTCTCTTGCCTCTCCAGTCACATGTATTCATAATATAAATTAATAGGGTGCATTGTCGCACGCTAAAATATATACTGAACTGTTTCCATGAAAACTGATAATATAAATGAATAGGATGCATTGGACTTTTAACTGCGTTGTTCCAAGCTTTTCAATAAATTGGCACATGTTAACTTTTTTTAAGCAAACTAAATTGCCTATCTTCGGATTTTTGTGATATGAAGATTTATTATACAGAAACAGTGTTACGTGTATATTTTTAAGCTGCATCGGCTTTTTTTTCGTGTGAGGTTTATAGATCTGTAAATAAATAAGGCGTATTATAGATAATTGGCTATTTAGCTTCGTGACACTTGGTATACACTGTGTATATTTTTTTGTCTCTTTTTTCACGAGTTATATATTTTCGATTCTTTAAATACATTTACAGAGTTATAGACTTTCTAATTTATGGGATCAAAGTTGCCCCCTGTAAACCTTTTTCTCCTACTGAAATCTTAGCTTTGCAATCTTGCCCTTTTGATTTGTTCACTGTTAAAATTAATTATTAAAAAAATAGAGTCTTGTCTAGCTTTTTTGAATACGAACTTTATACATCATCATTTATTTTTGTTTTCTATTTAAGTATGGAGCTTTTTAGTATTTATGAAAAAAATAATGTTGATTTGCATCATTAGGTATAATCAATATATTATTTCTGGAATGTGGTTATGTTCTTGGACATATTATGTTCAAGTATGTAAGCGAATTAGGTCATAAATCATCCTTCATGATTCCAACAACCTGTTTCAAAAAAAATAAAGGCAACCTGTAGTAGAAAGGGTACATTTATTGAATTATCTGGCTCATTTCCTAAACCTGGGCTGCATTATTTATTCACCTAATCCTTAACCTCCTCGATATCATCGTTGTGCTGTGAGTAGTTCAACCAAGAAAAGGAGTTGAATTTCACATTTCACATTTCACACTTTTTAATTGAAAGTTAGAATGCACCGCTACAATGCGAATCATAGTTACTTGAATATGCAATTTTCAATGTAGTTGTTATCATGTGATGAAAATCTTATAATATTTTTTTCCTTTTTGGGTCCGTAATTTCTTATTATTTATGAAAAAATAGTGTTGGCTTGCTTTGATAAGTTTCTCTATGTAATAAACAATACATTTTTTCCCAGATTCTGGTTGTGCTCTTAGATATTATGTTGATTCACGAATATTAAGATTATATTTTGTCCAAAATGTGGATCTAGACATTTTTTTATAATATTTACAGATTTTTATTAAAAAACTTATTTGATGTTCGCTTTAGAAAAATACGAAACTATATCTGATGTGGGGTTTAAAAAAATTAATTATTATTATTATTATTATTATTATTATTATTATTATTATTATTATGATTATCACCATCATTATCATCATCATCCTCGTTGTCTTGGGTTTTTGAAAATTGGAGAATCCTTGAGTTCATAATATTAAAAAAAATAATGATGATTTTATATCAGATCTTTTTATTTAAGAATTAATGCTGCTGACTGGACTTACTTGCCGAAACAGGTGAAACTTCTGTTCTAATATCAGAAAATTCCTTCGACGATGGTGACGGTGGGTGACCAGTCTGTTCATGCTGCAAGATTGGAGTCAGGCACGCAAGCCTCTTAGCAGACTCCTATCAATAAATGGTTTCTCACCCCAGCGACAAAGGAGGTCCTTGGATCAATTGGCCATAAGTCCATTGCAACAAGAAGGAGCTTATCTTTTGATTTACCAAGTGCCGCTTATTTTTGCTTTTTTGGGATTTCCCAATTTATTAACTGATTATTTATATTTATTTATATATTTATTTTTTATACTTGTATTTTTTTCATATTTCTCAATTTCTTTTCATAATTATATATAACCCTTCTATATTTTTTATGTTTTCTTTATATAAATCAGAGTCTCCAAAAAAATATTTACATATCATCATCCTCGTTGTCTTGAGTTGTCTTGGAAATTGTAGAATCCCTGAGTTTATTATATTAGAAAAATAATGTAGATTTCATATCAAATCTTTTTATTTAAGAATTAATGTTATTAACAGGCCTTACTTGTCGAAACAGGTGAAACTGTTGTTCTAATATCAGATAATTCTACCATGATGACAACGATGGATGCCCAGTCTGTTCATGCTGCAAGATTGGAGTCTGGCACTCAATTCTCTCAGCAGGCTCCTATCGGTGAACGGTTCCTCGCACCAGCGACAAAGGAGGTCCTTGGGTCAATTGGCCAGGAGTCCATTACAATAGGTAGGAGCTTACCTTTTGATTTACCAGGTGCCGATTCTAGCATGTCGATTGATGAAAAGACAAACTGTGCAGTTCCTTTAATAGGTTCTGAGAGGTTCTGAGAAGGACTCCGTTGAAGGCGGGAAACTGAACCCTCCCAAAAAAATTGCAAAAAACCCTTTGAAAAAACAGCGTACTGATGCGTGATGTCTCTTATCTGCCTTTCTGCCCTCTTTTGTTCGGTGTGTGTTAGCTGCTTAGTTGCTTAGTACTTGTCTTTTGCCATCATATTAGCACTCATTAAGGTTCGAACTCTCTCATGACCTTAATGGGTACTAATATATGATATTATGTAATTATAGAACTTTTATGATTGGTAATTAGTGTGGTTATTAGATCACTACTTAGAACATGATTCTCTTAAAAATGCGTACTTTGTAGGAGCCGGGCTGGACTCCACGTATGTGTACTTAGCCTATGTAATTTCTAAGCTTGGGCAGACTGGTTGTACGGTTTTGATTATCAGTATGATTATTTTGTTTAATCATTATCTTTGTTTACCGGTGCTTCAAGGAGCAAATGTTTGGATGTTTGGATGTCATTCTACATGATGGCAAATACTGTCTGTTGATATTTTATATTCTATCGAATAGTTGTACAGATTCTTCAGGATCATGAAACGCTTCATGAACTTCACGGTAAGCTGTAGATTAATTGTGGGAATATCTTTTGCGCACCATTTCATGCTCTGTATCATGAACTTCACGGTAAGTTGTAGATTAATTGTGGGAATATCGTTTGTGCACCATTTCATGCTTTGTATTAAAGCATATATATACATATGTATATATGCCATCTACTAATACATGGTTTCCTTCACAATTAGATTTCATACTTGGCCGAGTGTGCTGTTATTTATGGAATTTGAGTAATTTAGAATCTATTTGTTACTTTCCATCCAGAATTGCGGATGCCGTTTATCTTTTTAAGTTTGCTTCTTGTTGCCTTTGAAGAATTGATGTGGTTTGGTTGTTCGTGTATTTCCCATTTTTAGTGTTCTTGGTATTTTGTTGGAGGGCAGCCACCCAAGCCATTATGTTTTATTATTTGAGGGTTTTTGTTGGGTCAACTGGAGCTGATAAATTAGTAGGATCCAGGTCGTGAATCAATAAGTTTTTTTTTTAGTTGATGGTTGCCTCATCTTACGAGCTAAAATAAATCCTGAACTATTTCCACTTTCGCCGTAACAAATAGAGGAGGAGCAGTTTTAAAACTACTATTCTCGAAATCGTCTGTTGTTATATAAAGAGCATCTCAGTATTAGTGAACAAATATTCCTTTCATTTTGTATACAATTGGCGTATCTATATTGGAGTGATATATTAACATTCTAATCATAATTCAAAAGATTATCGAATTCTCGGTGGGCCGGGGCTGTGCATTGCACAGCCCTTCATTCTCTAGTATATTATATACAAGCCTAGCTAATGCATAGTCATGTATATAAATGAACCAAATGTGTATTTATTAAATAAATACTCTAAATTAGTTTGCATAAATTTATAAGTTTTTAAATGCACATTTCTGCACGTGATTCATAAAATATATAAATTGTCCATCTTATACTAATTTTTTAATTTTATATATAGAACCACAATAATGTATATAAGGTCGATACGTACCCTTAACCTTAGAAAAAGTGTTCACCAGGTCACTCTACCATTAACAGTTCCATTATAGTTATGATGCAGTTACCATTTAAATTATCAAATAATATAAGATGGAATATTAAAATTTTGTGTCCCACTTGCTTTTTGGGCCAAGGTTTCTCTACTCCAAAGGTGGCCCTAAATTACACACTAAAAAATATAAAGATGGGTTGAAGATCAAGACGGTGGTGCCTTCTACAACTAGTGTTATCTATGATGTTACGTTTGCAGACATCATCGTTAACAATGTGTGAATCTCATCATCATCCATCAATATTTATGCCATGATGAATTTTGTAGGCATAGAGGAGACTCGAGCGTGGTGATTATCTGGCCTACTTTGAAATTCATTTGATCATCTAACGTACTCTGAAAAGTTCAACAAATTTGACTACTAAGAATAATAATTAATTCCTTTTGCTAAATAAGTTGTTCTTATATTATTTTCAATAGAATTTACATTCTCTCATCTAACAATGAAATTAAGCAAAATGGGCAATAGGGTTTTACTATTTCCCCTTTTGTTGGTTTTCAAGTGTTGATTGTGTGTAGAAGGTGGTAGAAGAAAAATGAGTTATTTAAAGCTTATTGGCCTACAAATTAAAGGGGTATGGTGCATAATAAGAATACACACAAGATAGAATCTCATTCACCTGGTCTTTGGGTAAGTAGACGAGTTAATGCATACTCATTCTCAAGTGTATATAAATGAAACACGAGTGTGAATTTAAAGAAAATATTCTATAGTTCTTGCTTTAGATGTACACTTATGTTTTCTCATAGTTATCTACACCTTTCAAACTGATATCCTTTCAATTATATATTTGATTTCGACGACGATAGAAAAAATATTTTGATGACTCATTTTGGAGCTAATACAAGTGGAGAAAATGGTGACCTCTTTGATGGAAACTAAGGCTTCTAATCTTATAAGATCGTGCCCCGACATGCTGAAGATAAATTATGTGACGAATGCCTCAATTCAAGACACTCAAACAATTAACAGTAAGATGTTCCATCTAAAAATCTAAAAGTTTCAATTGTGAGTATCAAAAACGTGCAAATAACGGACCCTCTGGACAGTTAAACACCAATGGAGTCCACCTTAGAGAGTCTAACAACATGTGTATCACAGGTTCATGTATCAGCATAGGGGACGACTGCGTGTCCATTAGACCACGATGCTAATATGTAGACATTTGAAGAGTTTGGTTCCTTTGGGGTCACGGGTTCAGCATTTGAAGTTTAGGAAAATATAAGGGATAGGGAGATGTTCAAGGAAACATTGTTATCAACTCCACATAAACAATACGGATAACAGATTGAGGATCAAGATGTGGGCGCCTTCTCTAACAACTGTTGCTTCAAATGTTACATTTACAAACATAATCAATAACAATATACAAAATCATATCACCATCGATCAATATTATTACCCTCATAGATTGTAAAATCACAGGGAAAAGAGCCATGAACAATATATATTATAAATGAAACTTTATAATTAATACATTCATTTTATAGTGTTTATATATATATATATATATATATAATTGAAGATGCATTTAAAGAAATACTCATATTTTTTCCTAGTCACCTACATCTCCAGGTGTCATCATTCTAGAGATGAAGGCACAATGTTTTACAAGGTTGCATGATTGTGCACACTTGCGTGTCCTTAGTACAATTATGGTTATTGTAATTTATTTTACACTCTTGTTAAATCTTTCTATATAGGACAAGCTTTTTGTTATTGTATTATTATCAAGAAAAAAACATTAACACTATTTTAGTGTTCATTCTTTAAATGCATTTCAACTCTATTCCCTTTCTTATCATGGATGTATATGAATAAGATATAAAAAAAAGATTTTGTAGTATTACTATTAGAAAAAAAATCATTAACGTCATTGCAATGTTTAGATTAAAATGCATTTCAGACTTATTCCCTTTCTCACCAAATTAGGTTGTTATTGACTAAGCGAATAAAATTTACTTATGGAATTGACCAAATACCTTGCAAATAGAGACATTTCTTGAAATATTGACCATGCATCTACGACCTAGCACATATATTCACACGCTTATATTTTTTCTTCTCTTGTTGATCCAATAAAACTCCGCGTAATATCTATATATTATATATAATCCTAGATAATGCATAGTCATTTCCAAATGTATATAAATTAACCAATTGTGTATTTTTTTAAATAAATATTCTGATTTGTGTGCATGAATTTTTAAAGCTTTTAAATGCACATTTTCTACACACGATTCATAAAATATATAAAGCGGTTGTCTTAAACTAATTTTTCTAAATTTATGATTTTATATATGGTACCACAAGAATGTATATTAAGGTCAATACATACCACTTAACCTTTGAAAAATGATCACCATATCATTGTACCACTAACAGTTCCATTTATAGTTCAGCTGCACTTACCATTTAAAATACTAAATAATATAAGGGAAAATTCCCACTTGATACACAATTGAACAAATATAATCCCATTTAATCATCCAAATTCTTTTATTCACATTTAAGTCAAATTAGTCCTACTATATCATAAATTACCATATAAATTGTTTATAATGACTTAGTTTAATACATAACAAATTTATGTTATTCATGGTAAGTAGTCCCAACTATCCAATTACCCTTACTTAATTTTCTGCTGAATCGTCTTAATTTACAAATTGATAAGTAAATAAAAAATAAATAATAATCATCTCTCTTCTACACAACGTGCAATATAAATATTTTTTTTTGCGTGTAGTATGGGATTTTATTATACTAGTATGTAATTTCTTTTATGATTGAGTTTTATTCCATTAGTACGAAACAATTGAGATATAGTATGTTCTATTAAGGTATGTAGTACAAAATTAAATTAACAATATGAAATTCAATGCTTGAGTACTTTTTGTCGCATTTAGCTCACTAGACATGAACTAAGAGTAGTGTGAAGTCTGAGTTTTAGTTGAAATGAAATCATTGAACTGTATTCCATACTACATACAACTATTTCTTACTAATTAAATGCAAGCAGTATAAAATAAGTCCATATGATCAGAATTTGTACTAGTGTTAGTAAAAAAATATCAAACTACTTTTTATAGTCGTACCCCTGATTATATAAATGTGTCTAGGATATGGGGTTTATATATACAAGAAGTTCAATCATGAACAAAACTACTATAATAATACAACTAGTTGAAATGAGATCTAATTTTACAACGAGTACTATAGCCAGTATGTAATTAAATGAGTGAAATGTGGAGTTAACAGAATTCCATTATACCTTACAGAATTAAACTGCTGTGAAATCAAATTAGTATAGAATTGAACAGTCTGAATTCAAGCTAGTATTGAGAAGAGACTATATTTAACTAAAGATAATCATTATACTACAAGTTATCATTAGTTTGTAGTCTCGAATTATCTAGATATATAGTATGTAATTTTTGTTAGAATAAGGTGACCAACAAGCCAACTTGTGGATGTGGTCTGACCTTTCTCTTGTAATACAATCGGTTTTTATTCGTAATAATATCTTTTATATGTATTGGCATTCCATATCTTTTACCCCATGCTAGTTGCATAGGTATGGTCCTGATGATGTTATTTTATTACGGTGGATTGGTCTAGCAGAACCGTGAGATAATCCAGCACGTAATGTAACTCGTCGAACTTGTTCCTAGTCAAAGGGTTACTCCATAATGAGGATACAGGCCTTTCCCATAAAGACTAGTACTTAATGTATGTGGACCGCGTCTCATCGGTCACGGTGTCTGGACATCGACATACATAAGTAGGTGCTCATAAGATGAGTTCACTGAACTCCCTCGCCTAGAAATCTCTAAGTGGTTCCCACTCATCGAGTAGATGATTTCTATGGTATAGCGTACAACATTAATCCTTAAGACCCAGACCTCACCGTGACTTCACTAGAGGA
>BMAC01000712.1:126050-157753 GCA_014905375.1 Phtheirospermum japonicum
TGTGCTGTGCATGATATATATTTATATATATTATGAGTATATATAAGTAAGATGCATGCATGCAGTATGAATATATATAATATAAATGCATGTTGAGTTTATAATGTATTATTATAAATCTGAATAATATATTAATATATATATATATATATAATTGTTATATATATGTGATTAATAGAAACGACCATGCTTATTCGATTTTACGAAAATAAAATTATTTCATTTGAAAAGCAACTTAAAGCATTGTTTGAATTAATTGAAATTAAAATGGACTGTCGTCAATTGAATTCGATTCAAAAATTCATTTTATTTAAAAAGTTTTATTTTTCGCTGCGCGACGGCCCCATCAAATCCCATCAATTTTCAACCCATTTACGTAAATCACGGCATCACCTAAATATAATTACTCATGTTTATCCAAAACATACTACCTTGTAATTTTCAACATTGATACAATAAACAGTGAGAATACATGCTATGATTTATAAATTATTTAAAATTAAATAAATTACACAACTAATGAATTAAGCACAATACTTTACAAAATAAAACTACAATGGAATCAAATTAGTACAAAATTGAACTAGTATGCAATTAAGCTAGTACATAATTTCTTATTAGTGATCCTCCTGCTTCTTCCGTTTTGCCATCTTCCAGCCACTTAAAGGATTCTGTAAGCACCATTCTAACACAAAATCCCATAATCCTATTACGGTTTAATTAATATTACCCAACTCACAGCCCGCTGCACCCATCGGATAATTATGATGATAATTTTGGATTTTGAGTGTGGATTTTGTATTTATAGTTTGGAAACTTCATCTTTATAGAGTCAAGATCTTCTGGATTTTTTTTTATAGAGAGTGGTGGGATAGAGTGGGATTGATTTTGGAATTTGATTTTCTATGGGGTTTGTAGTTATGGGGGTAATTTAGTCTGTTAGGATACTAGTAGTAGTTTCCGGGAATATGAATATTAACATGGACTATATGAGATATTTTTATCTCCTATTGGACCATATGGGCATTATCCCATAATATAAGACTGAAAATATTAAAATCTTATGTTCCACTTACTTTCTGGGCCGCGGTCGCTCTACCCCAAAGGTGGCCCTAAATTACAAAATAATAGTACTGAAACAGATTGAGGATCAGGACGTGGGTACCTTCTCCACCAGGTGTTGTCTATGATGTTACGTTTCGAGATATCACCGTTAACAATGTGCAGAATCCATAATCACTGATCAATATTTATGCCATGATGAATTTTGTAGGCATAGAGGAGACTCGAGTGTGGTGATTATCTAGCCTACTTTGAAAGTTATATGATCATCTAGCCTACTCCTAATAGTTCAACGAAGTCTGGCCGCTAAGAATAATAATTAATTCCTCCTACTAAATAAGTTAGACTAATATTATTTTCAGTAGAATTTACATTCTCTCATCTAACAATGAAATTAGTCAAAATGGGCTATAAGATTTTACTATTGCCCATTTTGTAGGTTTTCAAATGTTGATTGTGTGTAAAAGTTGGTAGAAGAAAAATGAGTTATTTAAATCTTACTAGCCTACAAATTAAAGGGGTATGGTGCACAGTAAGCATACACACAGGATAAAATCTCATGCACATGATCTTTAGGTAAGTAGACGAGCTAATGCATACTCATTTTCAAGTGTATATAAAGGAAACACGAGTGTGTATTTAAAGAAATATTCTACTTATATGTTTTCTCATAATTACTTACATCTTCAAATTGATATCCTTTAAGTTTTATATTTTGATTTTGATGGTGATAGCAATATATTTTGTTGACTCATTTTGGAGTCATTACAAGTGGAAAAAAATGATAATCTCTTTGATGGAAACTAAGGCTTTTAATCTTGTATAATCGTGCCCTGACATGCTGAAGATAAATTCTGCGACAAATGCTTTGACTCAAGACACTCAATCTATTGATAGTAAGATGTTCCATTAGATTCATGTATCAACCCAATCACTAGTGGAATCCAGCCTGGAGACTCTAACAACATGCGGTCACAGGTTCATGTATCGACACAGGAGATGACTGCGTGTCCATTATACCACGATGCTAATATGTAAACATTTGAAGAGTTTGATTCCTGTCGGGTCATGGGTTCAACATTTGAAGCTTTGGTAAATATAAGGGATAAGGATATGTTTAGGGAAACATTGTTTGAACTTCACATTAAATAATACAGATAACAGATTGAGAATCAAGATGTATGAGCCTTCTTCACAAATTGTTGCCTCTAATGTTATGTTTACAAACATAATTGATCACAATGTACGAAATCATATCACCATCGATTAATATTATTACCCTCACGGATTGTGAAATCATGGGGAAAAGAGACGTGAACCATATATATTATAAATGAAAATGTATAATACATTCATTTTATATTTTATATATATATATATATATATATATATATATATATATATTAAATCAAAGATGTATTCATTGTTGCTTTGGGTCTTATTTATTTCAGGCCCTTGTACATTGTGTAATAGTGGTTGATAGGACTTTTCTAATGGGTAAGTACAAGGGATCCCTTTTTGTGGATATCACTCAGGATGGTACTAAACAAGTTCTCCCTTTGGCGGCCAAAATTGGTCACATAGAGAATGATGTATCGTGTACATGGTTTTTGCAACAAGTTAGAAGGACATACAGCTCACCTGAGGACCTATTAATTGTATTTTATGGAGCTAAAAGTATTAGTAATGTGATCAAATATGTGTTTCTACGAGCGCATTAAGGCATATGCATCCTCCATATGATGAGGAACATGAGGGGTGCGGGTCAACATGTTGTTAGTTTGTTCAAAGAAGCTACATACATTATTGAAGAGAATGATTTCCGCTCAAAGATTAAGAAAAATTGAAATCTCTCCTCGGGCTTATGAAAATGTTATAAAAACTAGAGTTCAAAATAGCACGTTCTTGTTGTCTCGTGTGTCGGTACGGGTTTATGACCACCAACGCATCTAAAATTTATAAAAAAAAATGTGCTTTATGGACTAAGTTACTATCGGTGACGTCTATTCTTGAAGTGTTGAGGTTAATAGCTGAGAAATGGTTTTACAAAAGACACACGACAGCAATGTCTCGAGATCATGAATTGACAGAAGCTTTAGAGGAAGTAATGTGTGATGTTATGAAAAGAGCCACTAATCTAAAATCAGAACCCTTATAATGCAATATACTCAAGGTGAGTGGTAGATTTTGGGTCCATGTAGTTGACATGAGTTCAAAGATTTATACGTGTCGTAAATTTGATCATTTGTTGATTACATGTGTGCACGTAGATGTAGCCACTGGGTAAGTATTTTAATATCTATTAATTTCTTATCAATTTTGTGTGATCTTTTTTAAATACCCCATACAACGCTATATTTCTTTGGGGGGGGGGGGGGGGGGGGTGGGGGGAATAGGAAAATGAAGACCAACATGCTCATGTCGATTATTATAGGATGAGCACTTTGCGTGAAATGTGGGGCAATGTAGTCATGCCTATTTCTCCTCCCACCACATGGGATGTCCCTGGTGAGGTGCGATCTATGATATCTCTACCTCCAAAGAACTCAAAATAGCCAGGAAGACAAAAAAATAACTAGGTCTACAGCTCGACAAGAAGGTGCTTTTAGTTCTACACGGAAGAAACAAGTATGTAAAAGGTGTGGAGGCACTGGACACAATATTGTAACCTACAACGTGTATATGGAAATACTTGAACCAGAATCAGAGCAGTTTCCAGAGTCATCTGAGAATAATAGAAAATGTCGTGCCCTTAAAATATACAGTGTTTGCAAGTTGCTTTACCATTTAAAAAACAAGTGTCCACATTTACCTCAATTTGGCATGCCTGTTAGTGTTTCTAGTGTGTTATAATGAGAAATATATTTGTGAGTCCTTGTGTTAGTGGTGTATGCATTTTGTGATGAAACGAGTAATGGACACAATGTATGTGTTTGTGGTGTCACTGAATTTCATCATTTTTTCGAGGTTTTACTGCCCAAAATGTTATTCAATTCCCAATCTATATTTTATCAATTCCCGAATAATATCAATATTAAAAATAATATTCTGGAAAATGATCAAATATATATTATGTATCAAAAATTACCGATATATATTTTATCAATTCCTGAAATATTATCGAAATCAAGTCCCAATATTAGAGATGATATTCCAAAAAGTGATAAAATATATTAGGTATCGACAATTCTCAATATATATTTTATCAATTCCCAGAATATTAGAGATGATATTCCAAAAAGTGATAAAATATATTGGGTATCGACAATTCCCAATATATTTTATCTATTCCCGAAATATTATCGATAAATCTCAATATTAGAGATAATATTTCGGGAATTTATAATATTGGTAATTGACAATATTCTAGGGAATGATAATATTACGAGACTCATCACTTCTCAATATCTATCGATAATATTTTGGGACTTATCAATAACCAGAATGTGCCAATAATATTCTGTGAATTATTCAATATTATCGATAATATTGGGAATTAATCAATATCTATAATGTTCTGGGAATTGATGAATATTATTGATAATATTGGGATTTGATACTATTGTGACTTGATAATTCCTAATATTTGGGAATCAATCAAGTCCCGGAATTGATATTAGGAATTATCAGTTCTCAATATTATCATTTCCCAAATTTATAATCTTCAAGGATGATATTAAGAATTATCAGTTTCCAATATTATAAATTCTCAAATCTATAATCTTCTCGAATTTGATGTTGGGAATTATTAGTTCCCAATATTATCAATTCTCAATTTATCGACAAGTTCCAGTAATTGAAAAAAACTCAGTCAATTTCATTTATTATTATTATTTTGTTATTATTTTGTTTTTTTAATAATAATGTGAATTGCTTCTTTTTTTCCTGAATTTCTTATTTTTAGATTTTTGGTGTCATCGAATGCATCGTTTTCTTCTTAGTTTAACTCTTATATTATCAAGTAAAAATTTTAATGCATTATAATGGAAGTTACGTTGCAATGAAAAATAACAATGAAATACAATGAGCGGTGGAATTACAATCACGATAAGCTTATTATAAATATATGATTACAATCGCAAGGGTAGATTTCCAACAAGGTTGTGGTATTGACAGATGCAATTTAATAAATTTCTATTAAATACACAAGCCATCAGACCGAACAAGGGTTCTCAATTTTTTAAAGTAAATGCAGTTGTGTAGTTATGTCGTAGGTATATTTAAGTAGGTAAAAGTAAATTATCTGAGAAACTGAAAATAGACTTACTACACCACCTGCACAAAATTGAAAATAAAAATTACTAAGATATGAAAATACGTATGATTCATTGACAATCTTAAAGATACCAACAAATAACCTGATTGATTAAACAACAAAGATTACAAGTTCAAATATTACACATTCAAACATATAATTAATTTAAATTTCAAATAAAAATACATTTTTACACAATTTAACATAGGTTCACGATGAAACCAGGGTAACATAATGATAACACTTCATGTGAAAAGTTCTTCTAATTTCTTCCACATTCGTGGCTCATTGAACGCGTAGTACTTGTGTGCCGGTAAATCACCATACTCCTCCTTCATATAAAAGAATGATTTAGTAATAATGTATATTATTGAAGAAAAAATATATATGTATATCATTGTTGGTATAGGGATTTGGGCACTTTACATCGTTGAAGAATATACAGATGGTGGTATCCACACATACTAGTTTGCGTTCATGATCCCAGAAAACTCAAGACTCTAAAAATAACACTTCATACCAATGGTACATCATCTCCATTGCCTCTATTTTGTTGCTCACATCATCAATAGAAAATTGCACCGCAAAATGCCTCTGAATTTTAATTCTTGCCTACATGGCACTCAAGCTTCTCTCACATTTTTTGCTTCCTTTACAACATCTTTTTTTTTTTTTTTTTTGAGAGGGAGATTAAGAAATCTAGCAGTACTCGGTCCATGGGGTTCTTCGGGATCATTGAAATTATCTCAAAATATTCTTACATCGGTATGATTTTCATCAAAGTTAGTCATTAGCCTTTATATTTTACGCGGAGAAAAGGGCAATTATATATTGTATTTATTTATATTTGAATGGTATTTTTATGTATGTGTATATATATAGACACAATATTTGTCACACCCTATCTTCATAAACCCATACATATACTAAATTAATTTGGCAAATCATAAAATATATCGAGTATTTTTTTTTTGATACAAAAATAGGAAAATCACTTTCTCAAATCAAAAGCTCACTTATATGTATAGACTTTCAAACATATTTAAAGGTTAGGAAATCTTATATACATCAGAATTACTCATCCTATTTTACAAATTCCAAAAGTAAAGTAAACCCGAGGCTTAGTCCAACAGTTCGTCATCCATGTACAAGGATTCTCAAAACTTCATGGAACTTCAACAACTCAGTCAGCTAGTGCTCAGATATTATCAGGGTCACCTATAATGCATAAACTACATGATCTAAAGCTCAGTAAGAAGAAATCATGCATGTTCATTGAAAATCATAAATCAATGCAACTCAATCTTGACTTATCATACTGATGTCGTAAACTATTTCTTAAAATTCTTCTTCTTATTGGGCCCTTGACCTACCAGTAGTGCATCGGAAAGAGCTCAACATATAATCAATCATCATGATACCCAGTCCGAATGTCTCACATACCCGAAGTAATGTCTCACATGGCACTGGGATCAGAGCTAGTCCGAATGTCTCACATGGCACTAAACTACCTTTTCGAGTATCTCAGTCTGAATGTCGAATTCATAAACATGGAGTCAGTCCGTATGCCTCATAGGGCACTGAGCTACATCTTGAAGTAGCCCAGTCCACATGTCTCGCAGGGCACTGACTCAAATATCATATAAGCATGTTTCATATGCCTTGATGCACTAGTAGTGGTCCATAAAACATATTTCTTTGAAAACTTATTCATGCATGCACATTAGTCATCAATTATGCTTGCATATGATAATGCTTATGAATGATATGCTTTATGAAACACATATTCATATCGCATCATCCATTTTTCATAATCACTAAAAATATATAAAGTGACACGTAATCATTATCATACAAGTACAAGTAATACTATGTTTATGCATTGTAGTTGCAGATGGATTTCTACTTACCTCAAGTCCAAAGCTTATACTATCTCAAGTCACAGATCAACTCCCTCAATATAATCTAATCAATTTAAAATATTGATTCAACTCCAATTTAATACTTCAATTTTACAAATTACGACTCCTTTTCGGATAACTCCTATTCTCGTTTATTTTTTAGTAATAAAGAGTTGTTCAGTCCAATTACTAATAAATTAATCAAAAGCACAAATACTACTGTTGTTGAAAATAAACATTACTACTAAAATACTTTATAATTACAATATAATTTACTACTTAAAAACTCATAAATAAAATGCTAACTTTAATTACCACTAGAGGCTAATTAAAATAATATACTATTTTTAACTACCCATAAATATACTAAAATAATAAAAAATAATAATAAAACAAAGACTAATAGAAAATGTACCTTAAAAATATTACCACGTAATATTCCCACGATACCCTTTGGTAAATTCTCGACACCTCAATAAAATATATATCAAAATAAGGTTTCTTAGTTAAAGGACCCCTTATTACAAATATTATATATAATATAAAACAAAATATATTTGGTCATGTATTTAAAATGAATGGGACAAGCCCTTTTTATAAGGTGAAGACTCCTTTGGCTCCTTTAATCAAAACGATGTGGGACAAGTAAAGTTTTATCGAAAAAAAAATCAACCTACTTAATTAAATATACGATGTGAGATCAAAACCCACTTTCTTTTCTTTTCATTAATTCCTATGTGTGTGTGGGTTGTTTCTATTCTTCTTGATTGAAATACATCCCACCACCCCACTTATGCACACATCACGTACCTATATATATATATATATATATATATTTACATATGCACGTGCATATTTACATTCTTGGTTTCTAACATTTATTTATGCACATACTTGCGTGGACATGCATACATATATAAATATTAATGATCTCAGTTTGCTACAAAGTAGGGCACTTGTTATTATCATTATTATGATTATTATTATCATTACCATTATATATATAGTAACACCACCTAAATACCTGCATATATAATATATATATATATATATGTACACACACATACATACATATATATATATATATATATATATATATATATATATATATATATATATATATATCATTTGCATGCATTAATATATTAGTGCATAGATTTAACTTATAATTTATAAGTATATGCATATAGATATATTTGTACACTCACCCTTGCACATAAAAGTGTGATTGTTTCGCCATGAAAATTACGTCAGGAACACATGCTCCTTCCCTGCGAATATCCCGACCTGCTCCCACAAAAACACGTTAGAAAGGACCACCGGGAGTTTTCCGGTGGAAACCTCTCTGATGCTTAAGTCAGTTAAGTGTTTTAGATCGGAATAAACAAAATCAGGAGAAGAATGCTTTGAATGTCATACCTCTCTCAGCCTTGGGGTTGAGATATTTATAGTTTTTGCCAAGTGGGGCCTTTCCGGTATCTTAGAAATAGAAACCCGCGAATCTTGGGCTGTTACTCAAGACGACCTGACCTGGAATCTCCCTTCCAGAGAATAGATCAATTTTGTCGCTAAGTTCTCCACATTTCTGACCTTATCCTCTAAAACCTTATCCAAGGCTTCGGATCAGGTCGGGACGATACCCGTCAAGCTGTAGGTTTGTCCTCCACCTCATCTTTCTTTTTCTAAGGCTTTGGTTCAACTCATCCCCACTAGGCCTACCAGGGCAAACCATCGTACAGGATGTTTTGACCAGATTATCCTACCTTAGGCAAATAGAGTCTTAGTTCTTCCTACCTTCCTGACTTGAGCAGAATAGATCCTCCCTTCAGCCACAAACCCAGATTAGGATCAATCTTCTTAAGTCTCGCGTCCAACTCATCACATTTTTCCTTTTAGTGAAAAAGTAGCAACTTAGGTCATCCCAACCAATCTTATTCTCCTATGACTCTCGGTCTCTCCAGGTCGGGCACATTTAGTTCGTACCAACCAGTCTCCACCCCCCACCCCCCAACCCCACCCCCCCGTATGGTTGGGATGAACCCTAAAACCTAGGTTTTTGCTTTATGCGGTTGAGATTTTCAATACATCTTTTCAAACCCCTCGTTTTGTCATGCATTAAATGCATGAATCCCACTTAATCCGCTTTTTAAATCAGGTCGTATCCTTAAGGATTATCTGGATCATCTCATATTCCAACAACGGTTGAGATCCCTAGTACATCCCCTCAAACACTGTACCTTCTGACACACATTAAATGCACGGATCCCATCAAATCCCCCTTTTTCTCTCTTTTTTTATAGCTTATTTTCAAAACTTTATCTTTTCCCATTGTCCCGCGATTCACTTTACCATTCTCATTTCTCCAAGCAATTGTTCTTTCCAGCCCGCAGCTTCCCCCCTTTCTCCAAGCACTTTTTCCAGTCTCCTTCAAAGTCAGGTATTTTCCGATCTCCAACTTTTTCCTATTATGTCTACTCAGTCGTCTTCCTCCTCTTCTACTCACCTGAACTCGGCTTCCTCCTCGCCTGCAACATCCTTTTCTTCCCCTAATACCTCTAGAGAATGGCTTCCCCTCATTCTGGGACACCCCGATAACACTATCTCTATTCTTATCGACAAGACAGTGGAAGGGTTGAGATTGAGATTTCAATTTCCTGCAGAATTTTCATTAGTTAACCCAAGCGTCGGTGAGAGGGCTTACCAACCACGGGCCGGTCACTTGACCTTTTTTGTTGATCAATTCCAAGCGGGGTTGCGTCTCCCCATAAACCCCCTTATACTTAGAAATTGCTCGTATGTACAGAATCCCAGTACACCAATTCGTCCCAAACTCTTTTAGGATAATCATAGGTTATAACTTAGCCATGCAATATGCTGGACTAACTCCCACAGCCCAAACATTCTATTCACTGTTTCAGACCAAGATTTCTTCTTCCGGTTACTTTTATTTATGCGCTCGTGCCGGCATTCGTTTCATAACCGGAGGTCCTTCCTCCAACAAGGCTTGGAGGAAGAAATTATTATTTGTACACTGCTCAGGCGATTGGGGCTTTACCCCCAAGTCCATTGACCAGCTCCCACCTCAGGCCCAGCTATCTATGGGAGACAGGTCTCCCCGTTTAAAGAAAATTATCTCAACCTTAAAGTAAAATATCTTTCATTTGACCAAGCTTTTCCACCCTTTTGTTCTAGATTTGTTCAATTCCAGAGAAGAGATGGGTCCTTTGACCCCCGAGATTGATACATGAAAGAAAATCGCCCAGTTTTGTCTTCTTTCCTTCTTACGCACCTAGTAGAACGATTTGACATTTAATCTGTTATTTACATTTCTTGGCAGCCACCATGATGCAAAAATTGTTGGAGGCTCAACAAACTGATGTGATCCCTGAGAAGAGATCTCTCAGAGAACTAACTACAGGGTCAACAGAGGCTGCTCAGCCAATGCAGTCTGGCCCGCAGGAGGTGTCTACCCAACCTGAGGTGGACTTGACAGTACAGTCCGATTCGGGGGAAGAACAAGTGCGTCTTTCCCGGAAACGGGCCAAGTCGAGAAAGGAGGTGGCTGTCCCAGGAGCCAAAGTGGTTAATCCCAATGCCAATTTGTTCACCAATACCTCTCTCCTGAACTGCTCTGGAGCAGTGGCCATCTAGTTCATTCAAGGCCAATGTCCAGCCTCAGATCGGCGGACTGTGGATAAGTGGAGTGACCCAGAATTAATCGAGTCTCTCTGATAGGATGAGGTTAGGGTAATCATCCCTCCTGAATATATTTCATATTACTATCATTTTCATTATTATCAACCCTATCACATTTTATCAGGCCACAAAAAAGAGGTCCATTCTAGTTGCCCGCGCTAAGGGCTCCTTGATGAACGCTGGCCTGATCAAGGAGCATAATATCTTGAAGGAAAGGGAGAAGAGGCTTATGGTGCTCTTTAAGGAGAGAGATACTGAGCTGAAGAAGGTCAAGGCAGAGTTGTTAACTTCCAGGGAAGGAGAGAAGGAGGCCCGAGCTGAGATGTCAAGCCAAGTCGACGCAGCTCTGGCAAGGGGTCGGGCAGAGGGGAGAACTGAATTTCTTAATTCCGAAGATGGGCTCCGGCTCATTTAGACAACGAGGGAAGCCACTCAAAAGACCTTCCTTGAATCGATGGATCTCTACAAACTCCTCGTGCCCGAGGCCCTAGTATATTTCCATCTCGTCCTGGACGCTTACGAGAAATGGCCCAAGGAGAACCCCTCAACTCCTTATGATCGAAGTCAGCCCATCAAGGGACACCCCGAGCCTACAAGCTTCTCCTACACTGCTGAAGGGTACCGTCTTCACAAACTTGGAGACCCCGAATTTTCCGAACACGTTCTCAAACTCTTTCATGCTCCAGTTCCAAGGCCCCCTTCTCACCCAGACCAGAGTATGACTTTGGCACTAGCTGCCTCTATTCCCTCCCCGACCTTCGCTGGTCTGCGTGAGTTACCTGGCAGGATATCACCCAGCGACCTTCCTGAGGAGGATGTCGTGGAGTAGCTTATGAGAGATCTGGATGCTGGAGACTGTGGTGTTGTAAACTAGGTTGGCCCAGTTTGTGTTTTGTCTAATTTGCATTCTGACTGTTCTTTATTTTAAACAATTTCTGTCATTTTGTGAATTCAGGGTTTCCTTGTTTTAAGGAAACCCTAGTACTATTTTCTATGGATCACGTGCCATAGTTTTCTTATATATGTATATTCTCCCATTATGCATTTCATTATGGCTTCTTCTTCTTTACTCGAGGAAATTGACACTTTGAAGAGGAAAAATCTTGCACTCTTTACTGAAAACTTCAATCTTTCTGACAAACCTTCTGTGCTCCGCGAAAAACTTTCTCAAGTATGCAGACTTTTGGAGAGGAAGAGACATAAGAAACTCCGCTATAAGAGTGAGTGGGCTGAGCTCCGCCAGCTCAACCATCAACTCCAAGAGGAGAAAGCTGATCTGCTTGAGTCAGTATGCCGGCTGACCACTACCACCAGCGAGGCTCACTCTGCCTCTGAACGAGCAGATAGGTATCACCAACGCCTCCATGAGACTGAGCACGAACTGTGGCGTGTTCGCCGGGTTTTGACTTCTGATAAGAGGGCTTCTTCTTTCCACCCATGACGTTTCATGTGACCTGATTTCAATTTTTTCATTTTAATTTATTTATGTGTTCTTGTCACTTCTCTGGAAAATGTGAGCATTTCCTTTCATTTCATGTACTACAATCAAGCTCTCAAAACTCTGTTGTGTCGTCTTTATGTTAATCCTTACAGGCCTCTTGAATCCTCTCTTTACCTATATTCTTTTTCTTGAATTTGTTTTTTTCTCTAATGTGGCTTTTTTCCTTTCTTTATTATTGAATTGATAGGAATTCTCTTGTTAAGACCCTATGAATCGATTAAAATCTTAGATTCAGACTAGAACCACGATGACTAAATAAAAAATCATAAGTTAAGCCAAGGATTCCCTGAGTTAGAACCATTGGATCATCACGTATTCCATGAATTAGATAAAATGACTAAAAAAAATGAAAGATTTTTCTTTTTTTTTTCAAACTGTTTGAAATTTTTTTTATCGGAATAGACTCTTTGACTTAGATGTTTTTCGTTTTATATTTATTGCAATTTGAAGTCGGGTCTAGATAGTCATTTAGCTAATAATCTATTCAGCCAATCGAGGTTGCAACCTCACTGATAATCGAGTCAAGTGTTTCGGGGTATCTGCCCCATAACCACCCAGGGCTAAAACTTTTTACTGACAATCAGATCAGATTCTTCAAGCATCCGCCTCTAGACAATCAGGGCTAAAATTTCGCTGACAATCAGGTCAGGATTCTCGGGGCATCCGCCCTTAGCCAATCAGGGCTAAGTTTCGCTGACAATCAGGTCAGGATTTTTGGGGCATCCGCCCTTAGCCAATCAAGGCTAAAATTTCACTAACAATCGGGTCAGGATTTTTGGGGCATCCGCCCTTAGCCAATCAGGGCTAAAATTTCGCTGACAATCAGGTCAAGATTCTTTGGGGCATCCGCCCTTAGCAATCAGGGCTAAAGTTTCGCTGACAATCAGGTCAGGATTTTTGGGGCATCCGCCCTTAGCCAATCAGGGCTAAAATTTCACTAACAATCAGGTCAGTATTTTGGGGCATCCGCCCTTAGCTAATCAGGGCTAAAATTCCGCTAACAATCCGGTCAGGAATTTTGGGGCATCTGCCCTTAGCCAATCAGGGCTATAAATTTGTTGACGATCAGGTCAGTTTGTAATAAGATATGGATAAATTCGAACCACTATATTATATAAATAAGTTTCATGAAATAATCTTACACATAGTACTTTCGTAAGTTTGTTACATTCCATGCTCGGGGTACAATGACTACATCCATCAGTTCGAATTTGTAAGCCCCCTTGTAAGAACTTTCGTGACCTTATATGGTCCTTGCCAAGTGGCATCTAGCTTTCCCTTGGTCCTCCCCAATTCAGCTCTGCGCAAGACCAGGTCTCCTATCTGGAAGTACCTCTTCGCTACCGATTTATTATAGGTCGCCCTGACTTGTCCCCTCATGTGATCCATCTTTACTACAACTCTTTCTCTCTTTTCCTCAACCAAATCCAGCGCGTCTTGCATCAGTAGGTCATTCTGGTTTACATCAAAGCTCTGTATTCGGTGGATCTCCATGCTTATATCCGCGGGAATTATGGCATCCATGCCATATACTAGGCTAAATAGGGTTTCTCCAATGCTTTCATTAGGGTTGGTTCGATAGGCCTATAAAATCGAACTAAGCTCTTCTACCCATTTGCCCCCCGACTTTTCTAAACGTGCCTTAATCCCCTGAACCAGGATTCGATTGGTCACCTCGACCTGGCCATTTGTCCGAGGGTGGCAGACAGATGTGAAATGTTGGTCTATTGTCATCTTAGTGCACCAGGCTCGAGTCTGAGCTCCCATAAACTGCATGCCATTATCTGACACCAAGATTCTTGGGACTCTAAACCGACACACTACATTCTTCCACAAGAAACCCATTACCACCTCTTTTGTAGTTTTCGCTAAGGCTTCAGCCTCTACCCACTTACTGAAATAGTCAATGGCCATGATCAGGAATTTCTTCTTGGCGGGGGCTGTGGGAAAAGGTCCAACTAGGTCTATCCCCCACATAGCAAAGGGGCAGGGAGAGCTCATTGTCATGAGCTCTTCTGCAGGCCGATGCACCAGGGGTGAGTTCTTTTGGCACTTGTCACATCTCCTGATGAAGTCCTCTGCCTCTTTTCTTAACTGCGGCCAAAAACAGCCCGCTCTCATGATCTTGCTTGACAGGGTTCTAGCGCCCATATGGTTGCCGCAGCACCCTTCGTGAATTTCCTTGAGAACATGGGCACCTTCTTTTGGGCTTGAACACCGCAAAAGAGGTTGTCCAAACCCTCTTCTACACAGCTCTCCCCTTATCAAGAAAAAATGGGACGACCTGATTCTTATTTTCCTTGCCTCCTTCTTGTCATCAGCTAGCTCTCCTTTTTCTAAATATACTCTGATTGAATATTTCTTAACACTCTAGTTTAGAAATCATCTCCGCAATAGTACGGAGTCGATTGTAGAGCGGTGAGTTATTTCCATTCCATAGCGAGTCGAATGGAATGCCCCAAACATGCACGGGTCCCGCTTGGTCATCCTACGCCCAAAAACATAAAAACGAGTGAAAAACTACGAAAACATAATAAAAGCTACACAAATACTACAAAAACCTAAAACTAACAAAAACGGCCTAGCGACTCCTAGCACCCATAAATGCAAGAAAAATACGACACAAAAAGGTAACAAAAATACGTACAAAAACGTGCAAGTCAACCACCCCACACTTAGAATGATTGCTTGTCCTCAAGAAAATCTAATCTAGAATTATGAAACTACCCCCGGATGATCCTAAACTAATGCATAAAACCCTAATTTGAGACATCGCATGCTACAACGCTCGTTAGCTTGATCAAAAGCGGTGACAAAGATGCATTGACAAGAAAAGTTTAGATCAACTTCCGGTACCTAAAAGTACTAGGTAACCCTTCAAGTCGGTCCCCTCGTCTTTGCCTCAACTAAGGTCTATCCACGCTCGAACCGTTAATTGGCTCCCTACTAGCCTCAATCATCTATGACTCTCTTTGACAAATAAAATCTAAAAAGGAAAAAAGAAATGTGCAAGAGTTGCATGTTTATTACGTAATAAATTCAAGGATTTATATCGTACCTTGTTTATTCATCATCATTTTTTTTTGTTTAATCTTTTTATACATAATACAAAGAGGGTACAAAGGCTCCGATCACTTGTTGCTACTAGCAACTTACAATATTTTCAATCGAGCACATAAAGCAATTGACGATTCTAAAATACAAAACAAAAATCCTATAGAGAGTGTTTGATGACGAGGCTAGTTGAGGAACTAGTTCTATATTGAGCTCAAGGAAAGCACGAAGCTAAAGCCGAACAAGGTTTCCAACATATCAAATTACCTAAGTACATTAAATCTGATCGAAATTGTAAACTTCCTAATCAAATCATCAAAACGGCATCACTTTGCCAAGGTTCCAAGCAATATAATGCACATACTTCTCGAATTATCAAAATCAAGCATACAAACAATCTTAAAAACCTAAGGCAAGCTCTAACCACCACACACTTAAAACCTCGCAATATCCTCATTGCAAATTAAGTTAGAAAAACGGTAAAAAGTGTAAGGAAAAGAAAATGCCCCTATTTTGAGCTTGTGATGACGATTCGGTCGTGCATAAGTCCTCTTCCGGGAGTCGAGGCTAGCGATCTACAAGAAATGAATAAACGGGGGGTTGCAAAAATAGGTTATTTACAAAAAATGAAAATCTTTTTGAGTTTTTGGAATTTCTATTTTGTTTGGATTTTCTTTTTTGATTTTATTTTTTTAAATAGGAAGGAGGAATAAAAAAAAAGAAATATGAATATAAGCACACTATATACAAAAGTTATATATATATATATATATATATATATATATATATATATATATATATATATATATATATATATATTTTGAATTTTAAGAGTTGAGATGAGAAATAAAAGAACATAATCGAACGATAAACAAAAACAAAACATAAACTTATTAAAGTAATTAAAAATGATATTTAGGAGATTTAGTGACGTCTCTTACGCCGGGGTTGGAGGTTTGCGTCCTCATCCTCATCTTCCTCCTCTTCTTCCTTGGTTCTTCGTCCTCCTCCTCTTCGTCGTTTCCTCCTCCTTCGCGCTTCGCTTCGTCTTCCTCATCTTCCTCCTCGTCCCGATGCAATCGACTTTCCATCAAAATGAGGCGGCTTTGGAGGCGCAATGGTGCACGTCCGTTCCTCACTTGCCCGCCCTCAAACTCTTCCATATTAGCGATCGGGACGACAAAAAAGCGAGCAAACACTTGTTGTTGGAACTCGTGCCAACTCATGTCGTGACCCGAGCCGGTGCTCGGACCCCATAATATGGGATTACCGCATGGCTCGTGCTTGCTCCCAACGGCGCTGCCCGAACCGGTGTTTGGGCTTCTTCGACCTCGACCCCCCTCGTTGTGCTGCCATTCATATTCGTCTTCTTCTTCTTGTTCTTGGCTACGACGGCGGGGACGGTGGGGGTTCGCCGGGATCTTCAGCATTTTCCAAACTAACTCCAACGACCTGATCCTCTCCAAATTGGCTGCCTCGGGATCAAAACGGAAATGATGGACTAGCAAGGTGATCATGGACCCGATTCCGACCCGAGCTACACTACCGCATCTCGTTCTCCGAATCCCACGAATCCCAGCATGGAGAAAAGCACGTATACCTCGTCTTGGGTGAGGTTAGTGCTCTCGTGCTTGCCCATCACAACATGGGCGAAGAACTTAAATGCTCCCAACAGCATTAAATCAGTGATTGTCGAGGCTTGGAAATGAGAAGTACCACGTCCTCTTGTGATACTCGCCCAAAATTGTGTCGGGGCAAATTAGCTTGGCCGTCGTTAGTTATGACGTGACTTAACTACTCAACAAACTGTAGACCTTTGAGGCTATGTCCATTGTAAATGCCAATGATGAGGAGGCAAGTATTGTTGGAGATAAGACATCGTCATCTAAGGTTACACAAAGAAAGAAAGGCAAAGGTAAGGCAAAATAGTTGAACCAAAAGAAAGGGGAGAAACTTAAATGCACCCACAACTCTTCGCAATTAAGCCCGAGCACCACATGGAGAACCTCTTGGGTGATCCGATGCTCGCTCCCTCCAAATCGAACGGTGAATTCCGAAGCCTCGCGGCCCTGGTAGGTAGTGAAAAATTCGAGCATCAGCTCTCAATAGGCCGGTGCCCAGAGGGATGAGAATTGGCGACCGCTCAAGTCATCGATGTATTGGGGCATCTAAGCCCCATATCACTGGTAGTCCCCGTTTGCCACCCACTCATCTAGGTGCCCAAGGATGACGAATCGCGGAACGGCGAAGTTCCGTAGGGAGAGGTTGTGATAGAGTTCCCCCTCGGCTTTGAAATAAATGGGGAATGGGGCGTAGTAGGTTTTGGCGATGTTGGGATCAGGGAGATCGTCACCGAGATTGTAGGCCATGGAAACGGTTTGAAAGTGAACATGGAGAAAATGAGGGTTGTGTCTAAAAGTTTCGAGAATCAAGATAACGAACACAATGTAAAAACGAGGGAGTTTTAAACAAAAGTACTCATTGAGTCATTTCCTCGAACACTTGGTGGGCGTGGTTTCAAAGAAAGGAGTTTGAAGCTAATTGAAGAACAAACACCACCAATTCTCAAACCAAATCACCAAGAGAACACAATTCGATAGTCAATTTATGATTTCCAACAAGTTCCAATCGAAGTACCTCAAGAACGGGACGAAGAGGAAAGATGAACAAATCTTGAAGGGTTTCAAAAGAATGGATCTCTCTTGTTAATTTGATGTAACCTAGAGGTTTCCCTTGCTCTTTGTGTTGCTTTCCTTGTTTCCTCTTCCCTCCCCACCCCCCACCCCTTTTTTTTTTTTGAATTTTGAATTTTCGACAAGTTTTGTTTTTGCTTTTCTTCTCCTTTTTCTTGTTTAGCAGTCGATGATGAAGAAAGGAGAGAGGATCGACTGCCTTTAAAAAGTGCCCTACGGGGTCCACTCCAGTGGGGCAGTCGATCGACTGGGGGTCTGTCGATCGACTGCTCCTTGCAAAAACTCTGGGAGCCACTGTCCTTCAGTTGATTTGAGGCATTACAGTCGATTAGGGAGCTACTGTTCTTCAATCGATTCGGGCCATTTCAGTCGATTTTGCAGTCGGTTGACTGCTCACCAGTAGATCGATTGGGTTGCATTCGATCGACTGCAATACTGCAGCCAATTCCCTATTTTTGATCTCCATATTTCCTACACCTTCCTTGATTTATCCTACAAAAGCCGAAAAACATTAGTTAACGCTAATAAAGAAAAGATATACACAAAATCAAAAGAAAAATAAGAAAGGGTTAGAAAATCATGGGTTGCCTCCCATGTAGCGCGTTTGTTTAAAGTCGTTCGCTTGACGATCCTTCTTCGATTAGATAACTCGTGACTCATCTCCTAAGCACTCCTCCTCTATGATTAATCGTGACTCATCACTCGTCGAAAGCTCGATGGAGTTGGTTTCGGAATTTATTTCTCCTTCGTCCATGTAAACGTACTCGGGAAAACTCGGAAGGCTATTGAGCTTCTGCCTCGGTGTATTTACCGGTTCCATACTTTCTCTCTCGAATATCTCCATCACCCCCTCCGATAGAAATGATAACCACTTGCCGTCCTCGACAACCCCATCTTCAACGTCCTCATAAGCTTTCTCAGTTACTTCCTCCATTAGTTCAATCATCGCACAATCGACTTGAAGAGGGAAAAGGGAAATGACACCTAAGTCGCTGATCGAAAAGTCCTCTGTGTCCCCCAAAACTGAGAACGTCAACTTCCCATTCTTCACGTCTATCACGGTGTTCGTGGTCGCCATGATTGTTTGTCTGAGCAAAATCGCGTGCTCACGGCCTTCGTTGCTCACTTCTCCGACATATAAGACCACGAAATCCATGGGGACTATGAGGCCACCTACTCACACCAACACATCTTCAACTATCCCCCTCGGGTATCGGATTGATTGGTCGGCCAATTGCAAACACATACTCATTTTCTTAAGACTGCCCAACTCCAATTGTTTAAAAACGGAGTAGGGCATCAAATTGATTCCCACGCCGAGGTCTAGCATTCCTTGTGTTTCCTTGACATTTTCGAGGGTGATCTTGATGCAAAAGCTTCCCAGATCTTCCTTCTTAGGTGGAAGAGGGTCGCTACAAATGATGCTCGCCGCGTTTGATATGCACACCTTCTCGCTGTCCTCGAACCGTCGCTTCTTGGATGTCAACTCCTTGAAAAACTTAGTGTACGCGGACACGTCTTGGATAATGTCGAGCAAGGGGAGGTTGTCATTGACCTTGGACAACATCTCGTATAGCTCATGAAATCGGGTCTCTTGCTTCGTCGGTTGGACACGGCTCGGGAATGGAATCGGCGGTTGGTACGGCATTGCGTATTTGTGGATTCCACCGGTGACCTCGGTGTCCTTCGCCTTCCCACTTGAAGAGGAGGATGTGGGTGGGCTAGGAGTGACCACGGACTTGTTTGGGTCTTGCACGGTCAAATCGTTAACAATTTTTCGTGAAGGCAAGGGATCATCATCGGGAAGAGCAACCTTGTTACTTACCACCTTGCCGCTTCGAAGAACTGTCACGGCTTGAGCTTGGACCGATTGGCTTGATAGCTTTCCTTTGTCATGGGCTTGCTTAAGCTTGTTAACATCCATCGCCATTTGCCCCACTTGTGTCTCTAAGTTCACAAGTTGTTTGTTCAATTGTTGGACGGAGCCCGAATGTTTGGCCAATATGGACTCCATGCTCGGTTGGCGAGATGTCGAATTGTCTTGTGGGGCCGGAAATTACGCTTGAGAAAGCGGAAACGGTGGTTGTCGCACATTGAACGGGGCTTGAGGCCGTGATTGTTGCATCGGAGGCCCGGGTGGATCTTGAGCATTGGACGTGTCCCTCCACCTAAAGTTAGGGTGGTTCCTCCACCAATATGATTTGTTGGGCCATTGGGTCCCACTTTGTTGGGCTTGGTAGCCTTGGACCGCGAACACTAATCAAATCTCAATTATTTACTAACAAATCACAAAATCAAAATAATCAACTCAAATCACTAAATTAACCTAATCAAATTGTTGTATATAATAATTACACCAGTATTGAGAACTGGTATCCGACCAAATCACGAAATTAATCTAATCAAGTCCCAATACAATAAACTAATCCAAAATTAATCAAATCACTAAATATAAACATACAAATCACAAGATTAATCAAATCTTATTATTCAGATCATAAAATTAGTCAAATCACAAAATCCAAATATACAACACTCCAAATAAAAATCACACATGATGAATCCCAGTATCCAATCACGGAATTAATCAAGTCTCAATTTATAAATTACAAAATTAATCATATCCCAATACAACAAATCACGAAATCCACACGTTCAAACCTTAATCACGGTTTGGAAACATTAAAAAGGTTCGCCATTACTTAACGATTGGGGAGGCGGATTTCCAGCGTCGATGGCTGTGTTGCTGGGGGTGGAATCGCGGTGGTGTCGGTGGAGAGTTGAATTGTGGTGGAGTCAGTGGGGGGTGGAATCGGAGTCGCGGCGATGTCGATGGCAGTGGCTGGATTATCATTCGAGGTGGCAGCGGCGGCGGGTTCTCAATTGAAACGGTGACATCTATTTTGAGATTTTTTTTTAATGTTTGATATTTAATGATATGAAAACGACCTAAATTTGATTTTTTTTTTTTTTAAGAAATTCTCATTTTTCTGGTGGATGAAAAGAAAGTTTGGGGTGGAGTGAAGTGGTGGAGTAGAAGTAGGCAAAAAGTGGAGTATTTAGATCATTTAAGATGGAAAATAATTTTTCTATGCATATACTCCCTCCGTCCCACAAAGATAGTTCAGTTACCATATTTAATATATCATTAATTTTTCATTTCCACACATACTTTTAATTAAAAATTTTGAAATACTAGTTTTCTACATGGTGAATTAAAAATTGATGATTACAATGCAAAGTCTTACTATTCCAATAACAAATATAATAATTTCAACACTTATTTCTATTAGTATTAATTGACATTAATAAATTCAAGAAGGGTATAATTAGAAAACACTAACTAAATTAATGACACAACTATATAAACTACCAATTTCTTAATCTATGTGAAGTTAACCGTAAGACTATTTAACTCGAACGAAGGGAGTATAGAAAAATAATATTTTCTTATGCCATAAATTTTATTTTTAAAAATTTTCCCTTATTACAAATGAAATAATTTTAATTACGAAAAAAATTATTTATGAAAATAGTTAAATAAATTACATTTATAATAAAAGTTGAAATTTCAAATGTTATGTATAGGTATTTATGATATATTTGCAATAATTGGAGTATGTAACTAAATATTAGTAATGAATTCAATCTAAATATATAAAAATAAAAAATAATAATAATAATAATAATAAGTGTTTTGTTTGTTTGTGTGTCATCCAAGTCTAATATTTAGCTAATTTAATAATTTTCTTTTTATTGTATCTTACCTAATTTAATTCTTTTATTATATTTTTCCTTATTCAATACTTTCCTTTGATTCTTCTAATATAAAAATAGAAATAAGTCATATATATAATTAGTAGATAATATCTAAATTAGTTATTTTGATTAAAAGAAAAACTTTATTATGAAAATAATTAAATAAATTTTATTGATAATATAATTTAAAATAATTTTATTTTTCCTATTGCCAGAGTTCAATGTCATAAATAAAACGTATCAATTTATTTCTATTTGAAATAGAAATAGATATTAGCATAAGTAAGCGGGTACTCGAACGAAATATAAATGCGGGGAACAAATAATTATTTGGGGCATTTTTTGTCTTACTAGTCTTCGACGTATCAAATGTTCTATATAGGTAAAATATGAGTTATTTACAATAATCTAAGTATGTAGCTAAATATTAGTAATGTATTCAATCTAAACATAAAAATATTTACTTATATACTAATAATTAATAACATTGATTAGACACCAGTATAATACGACACGGGTTGAGAGTATGATATCTTTTGAATATCTCAGAGTATGTAACTAATACAAACAACCGTTTAGAAAGAATTGGTTCAAGAAATTGTCGGTGAACCGATGATGAGGGCACTTCGTAAGATAGCCCTTGAAACGCTCCCATTCCTCGTAGAAGGTCTCGTCGCTTGCTTGACGGAAAGAAGCGATCTTTTCTCAGAAGTCGGTCGTCTTGTTTTGGGAATAATACTCCTCCATGAACCTCTCAGTCACCATGTCCCAAATGTTGAGGGAATCGGCCAGTAATGTCATAAGCCAATTGACCGCCTTATCCTTCATCGTATATGGGAAGCACCGCATCTTGATTTGATTGATATGAACCCCTTGGCGCAGAAAACTCGACACAATTTAGGATAAGATACTAAGGAATTGGAGAGCATCCTCTTGCAGTAGGCCATGAAAAGTTGGAAGTCAGTTGAGATCAATTGGCCGCAAGTCGTACTCGAGGGCATCGGCGCTTAGTCGAATGCACGATGAAAAGTCGCCCATGTACGGTCTCGACACCTCCTTGATGCTATTCGTTGGTCCTCCATCGGGAGTGGGAAAATTATGGCCACTCAGATCTTGCACGGCATATGGATTCTCATTGACGGCGGGCGCTCATGGAAGATCTTGAGGAATTGGATTTCAGAATCCGGGCGCGGGCCCAGTCGGATGCGAGAATCAAGGCTCTTAAATATGAGGAGCGGTGAAGTGTGGCCCTTGGTAATGTGGCTTTGGCACTTGGAATGGAGGTTGAAATTGATATGGCGGGCCATCGACGATCGGGCCTTGGTAGTGCAGGCCGTGGAATTGGGTTCCATGTGACGATGGGTCCGAGCGCGGCGAGACTTGAAGTTGTGGATCGGGTGTCAGAACACGAGAACGGGATAGAGAATAAGGGTCGTGAAATTGGGCGTTCGATCTTTGGGGGTCTTGGTTTGGGAAACCATTTCTCCCTTGGTCGAGCGGCAATCCGTAAGCGGGTTGAGAACCTTGTAGAGGTGGGCCATGAGGTGATGATGCGGGCCTGGTTGGTGCTTGAGGTGGCGGTCTCCCTTGATTGTCGTGAGCGTGGGTGGGAGGCATTGGATTCTCGAATGAATCGGTCATCATTCGCTCTTCTATCACCGGGGGTAAAGGTTGAAAAGGCGGGGCGTCAAACGTGTCTTGATTTCTCACGGCTCATGCATCTCGTCTCAACCTCTTGGGATTGGGCAAAAGTAGGGCCAATTTTCGTCCAAGAGATAGCCTACCTTGCATACACAACATGCAACAAAGGATTACAAGTATTGAATATAAAATACTAATCTAACCTAACTACTAACTAAGATAACAAGAAGAGTAATTAAGAATACCATTAGCCTTAATCTGTCCCCGGCAACAGCGCCAAAATTTGATCGAAGATTTCTTAACACTCTAGTTTAGAAATCGTCTCCTCAATAATACAGAGTCGATTGTAGAGCGGTGAGTTATTTTCGTTCCATAGCGAGTCAAATGGAATGCCCCAAATGTGCGCGGGTCCCACTTGGTCATCCTACGGCCAGAAATATAAAAATGAGTGAAAAACTACAAAAACATAATAATAACCGCGCTAATGCTATAAAAACCTAAAAATAACAAAAATGGCCTAATCGACTCCTAGCACCCATAAATGCAAGCAAAACACATGCAAACACGACACAAAAAGGTAATAAAAACACATACAAAAACGTGCAAATCATACTCTAATCGGGGAGCGCCAGTTCTTCTCCTCCTCTAATGCATATATCCTCTCCTCTCCAAGTTCTCGGTGCTCCATCATTAGGGTGATCACTCTTTCTTGGCAGTCCGTTGCTTAGTTGGCTATCTTAGCCAAGTAATCTGCTCAGCTGTTTTCTTCCCTGGGGATTTGATGGACGGTCAGAGCGTCCATGGTGTTAGCCAATTCGCGGAATTAAGCTAGATATTTTTGCATGTGCCCTTCCCTTGTTTCAAATTCTCCCCTTATCTGTTTATACACAAGTTTTGAATCCACCCGTGCGCATATTCGCTCTGCCCCCAATTCCTTTGCCATTTGAACTCCTCTTAGCAGGGCCTCATACTCTGCTGCATTATTAGATAGGGAATAGTTCATCCGCACTGCATATTCTGTGGTCACACCTTCTGGGTTTATTACTACTATTCCTGCGCCACAGCTGAGGTTTCCTACCGAGCCGTCAGTGTAGATCATCCACTCTTTCTTCTCCTCAGGAGAGATGGTCATCTCTTGCATAAAGTGAGCTAATGCCTGGGCTTTGATGGATGTTCGTGCTTCTAAATTGATATTGAACTCTCTGAGCTCAGTTATCCATTTCACCAGACGCCCCGAGGCTTCCGATTTATCCATGATTCTTTTAGAGGCAGATTCTGACCACTATGTTGCGCGAAAGAAAATAGGGGCGAAGCTTGCGAGCCATCCCGACTAGAGCTAACATGGATCGCTCTATCTCTACATACCGGATCTCGGCTTCATGCAACACCTTGCTCTAATAATACACCGGTCTTTGCACTCTACGTTCTACTCTAATTAAGACCGTACTCACAGCTTGCTTTCCTACAGATAAGTAGGAATCAAAGTCTCTCCATGAACTGGCTTGGTAAGCAATGACATTCCGACCATATGTTCTTTCAACTTTTGAAATGCCTCTTGGCATTCTTCATCCCATTGAAATCGAGCCTTCTTTCGCAGGGTTTGAAAAAATAGTAAACTCTTCTCTGCCGAGCGCGAAACAAACCTGCTCAGGGCTGTTATTCGTCCTGCCAGACATTGCATTTATTTGATGTTCTTTGGAGGTTTCATGTCCATGATGGCTTTAACCTTCTCTGGATTGGCCTCTGTACCCCTTTTCGTGACCATATATCCAAGGAACTTTCCAGCCCTTACCCCGAAAGCGCACTTCTTGGGGTTGAGCTTCATTCTGTACTTTGTCAAGGTATTGAAAGTCTCCCTTAGGTCATCAATGTGCGAGGCTGCCCTTGCGATTTTCACTATCATGTCATCCACATACACTTCCATATTACGCCTGAGCTGGGTCTTGAACATCTTATCTACCAGTCGTTGATATGTGGTACCTGCGTTCTTTAGCCCAAATGGCATGACCACATAACAATAAGTTCTATTTAGGGTTATGAAACTAACTCGTTTCCAATCCTCTTTGGCCAGCCTGATTCAGTGATATCCTTGCGAAGTGTCCATCATGCTTAGGAGTTCACAGCCTGATGTGGAATCCACCAGCTGGTCTATCATTGGCAGTGGGTAGTGGTCCTTAGGGCAGGCGCGATTGAGGTCTCTAAAATCTATGCACATTCGCCAATCGTCCTGGGTTTTTGGTACCAACACCGCGTTAGAGAGACATTCTGGGAATTGTATCTCTTGAATATGCTTGGCTCGCAGGAGTTTTCCACCTCGCCTCAGTGATGGCTTCCTTCTCGGGACCGAAGTTACGCTTCGTCTACTTCACCGGTTTCATCGTGGGGCTGATTTTGAGGTGATGCTCAGCTACGGCCAGGTCTATCCCTAATAAATCTTGAGGAGACCAGTCAAAGACATCTGTATTGTTCCTCAGAAATGCCACCAGCTCTACCAACACATCCGGACTCAAGGTCATTCCTACACGCAAGACTCGACTTTCATCTCCTGGGATTACCTCTATTGACATCAGGTTTTCCTCCCGCTGAGTTAACTCAGGTCTGGCTTCCTCTGTTCTTACCCTTTTGCATCGTCTTTCCTCTTCATTGCGCCGAACACTATCCACATATGTCTGTCGCGGCATGTATTGGTCACCACGAACTTCTCCCACTCCATCCTAAGCCGGGAACTTCAGCTTCATGTGATAGACAGATATCACTGCCTGCAATTGGCTTAAAGATGGCCGACCCAGCATGGCGTTATACGAGGAGGGTGCGTCCACTATCAAAAAATGCACCGACCTGGTCTTCTAACTCCACATTCAAACTCAACTTTCGAAAGCAATCATAAAACATAATATCTGTTGAGCTTCATATGTTAACAAAGGTACGTCGTACATTGTAGTTAGCAACGGTGGCTGTTATGACCAGGGCATCCATGTGTGGGTCTAGGATACCATTCTCATCCTCCGAACCAAAGCAAATGTTCGGACCCGGTGCTAAATGTCTAACTTCACGCATTCTTCTAGTCAGGTCTTTTGCGGCCCATGCATAACTGTTCTGGGTTCGCCGAGAATGCTCATCCCACTCACCCCCTGTAGTCATCAGAATTTTGCCTCGCACTTCTTGAGATTGGATTTTTTCTGTGTAAGCCCACCACTTCGACCCTGTATGGTCTGGTATTGGTTCTTTTTTATAGGAGTCAGATCCGAAACCATCCCTCTTTGCCCGCACAAATTCCTTGAGGTGTCCTGCTTGCACCATTCATTCAATTTTGTCCTTAAAATGTGTGCACTCATCTGTGTTGTGGCCATATTCGTTGTGATATCAACAGAATCAATCAGATTTCTCCTTTCTTGGCTTCTGGGAATATGTTCTAGGCTACTTGAGGTCGGGATGTTGCTCAATTTCCTGCAAAATTTCTCCCTGAGGCGAAGCCAAAGGTGTATACCTATCAAATCGAGGACGACCTCCTACCAGATTAGTCCTGGACTTCTTCATTTATGTCCTATATTCCTTATCAGGTCGTCCTTTCTCTCTCCATCATCTTTTATCTTCAAGGCCTCTTCCAAGTGGATGTACTTTTCTGCTCTCTCCAAGAGCTCTCCAAATTTCAGCGATGTCTTAACTACCAACGATTTGAAGAACTCCCCCTTCCTGAGCCCTTGAGCCAAGGCATTGACCAAGAGCTCCTCGGACGCTGATGGCACCTCCAGCTTGGCTTCTGTAAATCGCTTGATATATCCGCGCAAACTTTTGCCTTCTTTTTGCTTCAAACTAAACAGTTCCAGTGGCATTTTTTGATATTTCCTGCAACTAGTGAACTAGTGCAATAATGCAGAACTGGACTCATCAAAGTTTCTTATGGAACGGGAGGTAGTTGGCTAAACCAGAGTTGAGCTGACTTTGTGAAGGTTGTGGGGAAGACCCAACACATGACTGCATCAGAAAACTTGTGCAAGGTGGCTGCAATCTCGAACCGGATGAGTTGATCCCACAGATCCGTTGCCCCGTTGTATTCAAAGCCCAAGAAATGCTAAGAAGTTAAGAGATCATCCCTCATTACCACCTCCGTGAATGGGGTTCTTCAACGCGCCTGGCCCGCACCCGTGCCCGCTATCTTTCGCTTCACTTCCCTGATCTCTCTTTGCAGATTTTGCATCTGCTTGGTGAGGTCTGGGTTGGTTTTGCTTGAAGTTTTGATTTTGAAGTAGAAAAGCTCTCTTCGTCATCCTGGGAGGGAGCTCTAGCCATACGCGGGGCCGTCCGAGTAGGCTCCGTCTACAGTGGTTGGTTTACCTTGGAGGGTGGCGATGAAAGTTCAGCAAATTTCTTCTCCATCGCCACCTCTACAGCCTTGCCGATGAGGTCAGATAATTGCCTCAAAAAGGAGTCATTCAGCGATACTTCTTCTGCTTGCTAGGCTACTCCTGGAGGGGGTTGTGTTGTGCTCGGCCTAGTTGCTACCGATGGTCCTGCTGTCTCCGGCATGCCCGTTGGCGTAGAAAAACATGGCATACCGCCCATATCCGCCACCAGGTTTCGCCTGAGTCCGTCTGATGCCATACTTCCTTCTCACGTCCTAGATTTGTTCAACTTTCCCACATATGGCGCCAATTGTTTTGCCCTGAAAAATTATGCCAGGAACACCTGCTCCTTCCCTAAGAATATTCCGACCTGCTCCCACAGAAATACGTTAGAAAGGACCACCGGGGGTTTTCCAGTGGAAACATCTCTGATACTTAAGTCAGTTAAGCGTTTTAGATCAGTGGAAACATCTCTGATACAAAAATGACAACATGAAATAATGCACAGCAAAATTAAACTTACTCCAAACTGAATGGCCAACACTTAATATCGTCCTACACCTTGGGGGTGGATGTCAAAAAAGGTCGGGTCATTATGAAGTATATACAAATGCATTAATATCCTGCATGACATTATTTTAAATGAGTATAAATATAATTTTCAACGACCACAAACGTTTGACGGGTTCTATTGAAATATATTTATAAAAACATAAATAAAAAAATCTTAGAATCCATGCTTACAACATTGTCCTCCATCTCCCTGGAAAATGTCTTATCAACAAGAAGAACATCATGAACATCTCGCTTGCATGTAGTTGAAATTACATGTAAAGACTGTATATCACACAACAACAATATTAGACGATTCTCGAAATATAAATAAGATTACCTCTCATATGAATCACTAGCCATGAACTCCCGATAAGCCTTCTCCTACTTCGCTCATAGTCCCTGTGTTTTTTGGCTCACCAAAGATCAAGGTTCAAAAAGGCACGAGGCCTGGCTAGGCCGCAATGCCAAGCCTCAAGACTTGGAAGCCTAGGCATGAAAAGGTATTTTCAATTTTTTTTAATTATTTTATTTATTATATTGTTATAATAAGTAAAAAAAATACATGTTTAATAAATTTGTCTACATATATTCAATATAGTTAGTAAAATACAAAATCATAGTATTATTCACGGTCTCATGTAAGATGATCCTACTTTTCAAATCAAAAATTATACTTTTAATGTAGAAAATCATACTTTTCAAAACAACTATTCACATTTTTTTGAAAAGTATGAATCTCACAATAAAAACATGATGTTTCACTGTAAAAGTATGATCGTCTTATGAAACCGTATTCATAAGACACTCTTACAATAGTTTTTGTGAAATATTAATTATTTGATCCTTTTTGGATGTCATTATAGATTTTGTAATATTTGGCTAAATTTAAAAAATAAATCATGTTACTCATCTAAAATGCATGCGCCTTTTCATGCCTAGGCGGTCAACAAAACAAGTTGGCCTCTTTTTTACACATTTATCCACTAGGCGAGGCATTTTTCCCGCACCTCATGCCTAGGCGCCGCCTTTTACTGACTTTTAGTACACTGCCACAAATGTTTTTTTACTCTGTTGTACGGAACGTCGTATCAGGTGTACCATAGCCATCGAGAAATTAGAATGAACCCGGGCAGTATACATCTGAATAGGTGTGAGCGGTGCATCCGAAGGCGACCAGAAGTGGGTAGGTGTGAGCGGTGGCTCATGAGGTAGCCAATGATTAACATGAATTTGTCTTGATTTTAGTTAGTATTTTAGTTTATTTTTGTTATTTTTTTCGGTGAAAGTTGGATAGATTGAGCATATTTTCACATTTTCTTATCTCAAACTTGTTTTACCGTATTTTAATTATAATTAATTAAATTTATGTTTATTTTAGTTGTTTTGAGGTATTTAGGTTTGGACGTAGTCAAGAATGGGCAAACGAGTAGAGTTTCAGCGAAAACGGGCCGCGATTTGAAGAAATGACAGTTTTGGGCCTTCTAGAAGGGATGTCTCTGGGCCCAACCGGCTGGCAGCACCTCCTGATTCTGGGCCTTCTAGAAGGGTCGTTTCTGGGCTCAGCCGGTATGGAAAGTGCTGAACGTCCTAGAAGGGGCGGAAACCCTAATTTTGACCCCTTTTTCCAAGCCACCTACACCTATAAATACCCCCCCACCCCTCACATTCGAAAATACACATTATTCCTAGGGTTTCTAAGGCCTTTTGGGGGTTGACAACCCCAAGAGTGCCATTTAATTTTCTTAGTTTCTCTTAATAATTCTTAGTTTTAAATCCTTAGACTTTAGATTAATTTAGATTCAAGATTTCGTCGTGGAACGCTGCTATTTTCTTCGTTTAATTAGTAAGTACTTATATCTTATGCTCTTTAATTTAGTTCACATGCTTTGAATTAGTTTAATTAAATCTTTTAGAATAATTATTGTTTCCATGACGAATTGTGATTATGATTGTGTTGGGATTGTGATGTTGAGATTGATTATTATTATTAGCTTGATCTTATGGGTCTAGAGTCTAGATTCGTTGTGAACCATCAATTGGGAACTCCCAAGCGATCGTGGAGATGAATCAAAACTCTAGAACCCTAGTTTTCTTAAATCGTTTAAAAATCTTTTAATTAATTTTCTCTTAGAATAAGTAATTTCTAGATTTAATTTAATTGCTCATAGTTTAGATAATCTTTAGATTTAATTAATTAGTTCATAGTTTAATTAATCCTTAGATTTAATTTATTCTTAGATTTAATTAATCTATAGTTCTTATAAATCTCAAACAAAACCCCCCCCTTGTCGCGTGTTTAGATTAGTTTTATTTTTATTTTCTTATTCGTGAAAACAAACACAAAATGAACTTCCGAATCTAAGCTTTCCTCTGAGATCGACACGAGTCAACTTACCCATCTACAAGTGATCTCGTTCTCTTGCGGGTGAACTTTTTAAAATTGATAACTTTAAATAAAAATAGGTGCGGAAAAGTTCGAATCAAAATTTTGGCGCCATTGCCGGGGAAGGCTAAAGGTTGTGATTTTTGTGTTTGCTCTTCGTGACCTCTATTTATATTTATATTTTTATTTTATTTTATTTTTTTCGTTTATCTTTAGTAATTATTTGTGATTTATCTTTGTGTTCGTTTTTATTATTTTCCGCTGGTACGTTTAATCTTGTGCGTTGAGTGTTGTGTATGCAAGGTACATCTCTTGACACCTAGGTTCAACGATCCAAAAAAATTAAAAATTAAAAAAAAGAAAAGAAAAAGAGAATGTCTGAATACGGTATAACGTCCGATTAGCGTGGCTTTCGACCGGCCATTCCATTAAGCACCGCAATGCGAAATTATTATCCTGACGAGTACGACCAAAAGTACCTCCCGGTTTTTCATGGGCTTCGGAGCGAGGATCCGCTACAATTCATCCAAAAGTACGAGGACATCACCCAGAATTCCCCTCTTCTCGGACTTACTAGAGATCAAGTAAGGATGCGACTTTTTCCTTTCACACTAAAGGATCGGGCAAAGAAATGGTTAAATTATGCAGAGCCCGACTCTTTGCGAACGTGGGAGGAAGTATACAATCGGTTCATGAGGGTGTTCTACTTACCTAATGTAGTATGTGATTGTTGTGGGGCACAAGGGCATTTGGCGAATACATGCATCGTACCATTTGACGATAAGCCACAAGATCATGTTATCGCCATCCAAGATCATACGAGTTATGCCTCCCCCAACTCGATTCCTTCATACCCGAGC
>BMAC01000712.1:186742-197956 GCA_014905375.1 Phtheirospermum japonicum
AAAAAAAAACATTCCTACACTCAAACTTTTTAAATTAATCTTATAAACTAAAACATTTTTCATTCTTACTAATTGTATTAACTCATTTTTTGTTAATCCTAAAGGAATGAAGAAAATTACCAAGTTTACAATTATTGGCAGTAAAAGACAATTGTCTATCATAAGTCATGAAAGTAGTACTCATATTTTTTATAGTGATTTTGTTTGTATAGTTCCATGATTTCTATTTGAATTTCATAATTTTTTATATAAATTATATTTGATAATAGAATAAAAATATGAAATATTTTTTTAGCTTAATATGCAATTTATTTTTTCTTGATGAAGTTTCTCTAAAATGCATATTTATTTCTATTTTTATTTATATGATATGTATATAAATTGTGCGTACAACTTAAACTCACAAATATTAACAAAAATTTTTACAACATTTAATTACTTCAATTTATGTTTTGATAAATTATAATATTATAATTTAATTATATCAATTAATCTTATTAAATTTACGAAATGTTATTATCAAAAGTTAATAAATACATAATAAATATAGCAAAAGTTATAATTAGGAATTTTAATATTAAATAATGATATTTTCTATCCCTTTATAAATTCCATGATTTTTTTATTTAATTATCTTTGATAATATAATAAATAATGCTTAGTTTTATCTACGTTTTCAAGTTAGTTTTTCTTGATGAATTCACTATTATTTATGTATTTATTTTGTTAAAATTAATATTAACATGCATATAAATTGTTTAGTTATTATACAAATGATCTTATCTAACAACATGTACTTTGTATGCGATTTATAAAGTTCATCAAATTCCAAAACACCTCAAACTTTTATTTTGCAGAAAATACCAGTGTATCTGAAGCGACTTCCATAGACCGTTACACAGACCGGGACAATGATACAAATAATTTACAATCATTGGTAGTGGCTAAGTTTCATATCCTTTTCAGAGATTTCCAATGACCGATATTTCTAATGGTAATTTGTTATTTTACTATTATAATTGTATGTTATTATTTTATTATAATTTTTGTGCAATTATAACTAATTTTAAATGATTTCTGAAAAGATACACTCAATCTTAATCGAGCTTTTGGTTCGTACTATTATTGTTAAACTATATAATTGTTAGGATTATTATTATCACCATTATTATTATTGTTATTATTGTTGTTGTTTTTGTTGATAATGATGTTGTTTTTGTTGCCACAAAATACTTATCAATTGACAAGTATAATTATATAGTCTTTAATTATTCATCCAATTATACCTTAATTTAAGGTGCAATTTTTTTTCTTTTAATGATGAAATGACTCTAATTTACATATTTATTTCTATTTTTTAATTAAATAAATAGTTGTAAATAAATTGTGCGCAGAAATTAAATTCACAAATATTTGAAAATTTTATGACCACAATTAATTACTACAATTTATGTTTTGATAAATTATAATATTATAATTGAATTATATCACTTAAACTTATACTTTTTAGTTAAAATTTTCACCAAATGTTAAAAAACACATAATAAATATATAAAAAATTATAATTAGGAAATGTAATATTAAATAGTATTAGTTTCTATCCTGTTATAAATTCCATGAATTTTTATTGAATTATCTTTGATAATCAAATAAACAATGTTTATTTTTATCGGAGTATTTAAGTTATTTTTTCTTGATGAAATCACCCTTATTTACGTATTTATTTTGCTAAAATAATTTTAATATGATTATAAATTATTTAGTTATTATACAATTTATTTATGTAACAGCATGTACTTTATATGCGATTAATAAAGTGCATCAAATTGCCAAACATCCCAAACTTGAATTTATATTTTAAATACAAATGTATCTGAATTGACTTCTATATAAAATTATATAGATCAGGATAATGCAACAAATAATTTATAGTCATCTGTAGTGGCTAAAGTTTCATATCATTTTCAGAGATTTCCAATAACCGTTATTTCTAATGTTAATTCATTATTTTAATATTCCAATGGTATGTTATTATTTCACTATAAGTTTTGTTCAATTATAACTAAATTTAAATAATTTGTGAAAAGATACACTCACTCTTAATTTATCTTTTGGGTCAGTACTATTATTGTTATACTATATAATTGTTAGGATTATTATTATCACCATTATTATTATTTTTGTTGTTGTTGTTGTTGTTGTTGTTGTTGTTGTTGTTGTTGTGGTTGTTTCTGTTGTCACAAAATACTTATCAATTGACAGGTATAATTCTATAGTCTTGACATTATTCACAAATCGTCTAAAAATCATGCATAATTATCTATTTTTGCAAATGTTTCCAGAAGATGTAGTTACTCATGCTGCATTAATTCGTATGGAAAGTAGCTAAGCTATTATACAAAACCTAGATCAAAATTAGGCAAATTCCAAACGAAAAAGGGGAAGACCTCCTAAAAATCCAACTGTTACTAACAACGGTATTATTCTTTAGAGCATTAATATTGAGTTCAATTTTTATTTAAGTTATATTGTTATATTCTATATAATAATAAACATATTTAATAAATTAAATATTTTTTGGTATATTGTCTGTATTTTATTATAGAGAACGAAATTTCTCAGTTTTTCATAAATTAAATAGACAAATACACACAACTCATTATAGAAATCAGAACTTTTATATACCACCAAAATCACTAATTAGCAGTAATAGTATTTTATGAAAATAATATAAGTGTAGTTCATAAGTTTCACAATGAATACAGATAATTCTTCAAACAGAAATGGATAATAGTGCATCCGTTGTAGTTGATTTCTTCTTTTACATGATAATTTTATTGGTAATAATTGATAAACGGAATATATAAAACTATTATCTATTGGCTTTGATATATTACACAAATTTTGAATAGTCATACATATATATTTTTATTTATTTAATGTACTCATGCTTCAAAAAGAAATTTACCAATATCTTTTACTGTAAACCTTAACTTCTGAAATAATAGTGTAATACAATAAAACTAAATATTGATAGATGATTAATAATATTGATTATAATATTTATTTAACATATCTTTTGCGTTACATATTACTTATACAATAATAAATAGTATTTTTTCTGCTTAGCAATATTTTGAATATTGTAACGGAAAATACTCCCAAACAAAAAGTAGGAAGACCAACTTTGAAGTCTGTTTTTGAAAATGGTAAATTTCGAAAGATTCATATTTTGCTAAAATAATAAATTTTGAATGGATGATTAACTGATTTTATTAATATTTCTTTTTATTTGTAAATATACATTTGTGATATTAAAAAGGACCCACATCATCCACTGCAATTAGCAGTGGAATAATAACTGAAGCAGTTCAGAAGAAAGCGACTACAACACTTAATAAGCCTTCACGTAAACGGTACCCCAAGAAACCTAAGATTCATGATGATGGTAATTCCTTCAATTTTTTTTATTTCCAACAATACACTAAGATACTTTATTTAATTCAAATATAAGTTTTAGTTACACACACATATGATTATATAGTTTATTAATTTCAACGACACCTTCATTTCTCTAAATTTATTATCGAACAGTTTATTGGGATATTGGTGATCCTACTTTCATATGTGGACATTATTCAGCATATTTTTGGTATGGAGAGAGACTGAAGCCAAGTGTTGAAACTACGAGACCGGAGTACTCTAGGAGAAGATCGTGTTGCCTCCTCTGAAGAAGCCACCACAAGTTTTGTATGATCTAATATTCAGTTTTAGCGATAAAAGTAGACATTTTTTAGAAATATTCGATCATACAACAACATGTTTTCTTTTACTTCGATGTGTGGAAAATTTGATTCCAGTATGAGCACGGGAAATTCGCCACCGATATTCCGTATGCACGGTCAAAACTATTATCTAATAGGGAGTTTGATGCTAGAAGAAGGTTCTACACGAAGTTTGCACAACTTTATATATACGATACTGCAAACGAAGTTCAAAACCGAATCAATTCGGTTAGGTGAGATTTTTAATTTCAAAAATTATCATTGGTTATTCAAATTAATATATTATTTATTTATAGTATTCGTGTTTTATAATTTACATTTATGTAGAAAAGGCAATGAAAATAATTCTCTACATACCGAAATTGTTATTGAACTCAAATCCAGGTTAGATAGGTCAAATAATTTTGTTAAGTCATTTAGAAATCTCAAGGACAAGTTTCCCGAAAATGGTGTTGTTGAAATGAAATTACGCCTTATTGGGAGAAGAGACACTGATGCAAGAACGCACATTCTACCCAAAGTCAATGAATTTGCCATCTTAGTTGTTGGTGATTTTGAAAAATATATGGGTGATAGGGATATTATTTTAGAAAAAAAATCTGGCAAATTGAAATGTATCAATGAGTTACATCCATCTTACCTTTCTTTGCTGTATCCATTATTATTTCCTTACAGTGAAGATAATTATAGCCAAGATATACCTTTTGCTGATCATCGAAAACCGATAAGAAATGAAAGAAATTATGTGAGCCAGATGGAGTTCTTCTCGCAACGATTGCATGAAAGGTTAACTGAGTCACCTACTATCCTCTCTTGCAAAAGGCTTACATAACAATTCATAGTTGATGGATATACAATGATTGAATCTGCGAGATTATGGTATGTTAGAACCCATCAAGAAGAGTTGCGGAGTGAGATGTATAATGGAATTGTTGATGCAGTAGTACGCGGTGAAACGAATGGTTGTAGCGTGGGTAACAGATTTGTTTTGCCAACGACAATTACCGGTGGTGCACGGTATATGATTCACCATTACCAAGATACTATGGCAATTTGTCGATGGGCTGGATATCCAGGTTTGTTCATAACATTCACGTGCAATCCAAAATGGCCAGAGATTGTACGGTTTGTCGAGAGTAGGAAAATTAAACTAGAAGATCGTCCTGCTGTAGTTTCAAAAATATTCAAGATGAAATTTGACAGCTTAATTAGAGATTTACGTGACAACCAAGTATTTGAAAATATAGTTTTCGGTGAGAATATCAAATTATATATATTATTAATATTATTTTTATTCAAAATAACCCCTATACATCATCAATTTATTATTTATTGGTGTGTTTTTTATTTTTTAGCTTTTCATCTTATGTAGTTATTTATACCGTTGAGTTCCAGAAGCGAGGCATTCCTCAAGCCCACATTCTTCTATTTCTATCAAAAAATGATAAATACCCTAATGCAAGCAGTATTGATTGAATCATTTCAGTTGAGATTCTGGATGAAGAGGAAGATCCAAGGTATTATGCAGCAGTTTCGGAGTTGATGATTCATGGTCCATGTGGGCATTTGAGAATTTCTTCTCCTTGCATGGTTGATGAGAAATGCTCAAAACATTATCCAAAGAGGTTCGTTGACTCTACTACTATTGACTATGATGGTTACCCGGTATACAATGGTCGGAAGGTAAAAAAAATGGTATTCCTCTGGATAATAAGTGGGTTGTGCCACACAATCGTTATTTGTTGCTAAAGTATGGAGTACACATGAACGTTGAATGGTGTAATCAGTCTAAATCGATCAAATATTTGTTCAAATACATGAACAAGAGAAATAATAGGGTCACAACAACATTTTACCAGAGTGGTAACAATGATGGGCAGAAGCTAGAAATTGATGAGATCGACATGTATTACGATTGTCGTTACATTTCTCCATGTGAAGCGGCTTGGAGAATCTTTGAGTATGAAATTCAGTATAAAAATCCTTCCGTCCTACGCTTGAGTCTTCATCTTGAAGGGAGCAAAGAGTATTGTATAATGATAATGACTCATTGGACGATGTGATGAACGTCAGTCAGCACTTCATACAATGTTTTTGGGTTAGTTTGAGGCTAACAAGAAATATTCTGAAGCTCGAGATTTGTTGTATATTGAGTTTCCTCAGCATTTTGTTTGGAAGTCAAGAAAAAAAAAAGAGTGGACCCCTAGAAAACAAAGATTGCAAATTGCTCGGTTGTATTATGTTCCCCCAGGTTCCGGTGATAACTATTATGCTAGGTTCCTCCTCAATGTTGTTCAAGGAGCACAATATCACTATGACTTAAAAAAGGTGAACGGAAAGCAACAAGATACATATCGTGATGCGTGATACTCAGTTGGGCTACTTGATGATGATAGAGAATATATTGATGGCATCAAAGAAGCAAGTTATTGGGGATATGCATATTCTGTTAGGTCCTTATTCATAACATTGCTTGCGTCCAAATCTATATCTCGACCGGAAAAAGTGTGGGAAAAATGTTAGAAATATTTATTAGATGACATTTTATACAAACAATAAAAGTTGAGAGATATTAAAGGTATTTATTAATAAACTTCAATTATATCCATTATTTTTTGATCGTGTTCTTTTAAGTATTTTTTCATATAAATTAGTGAAGGTACAATTATTTTTATTTCTTTTTTGTACAGATTTGCAAATGAGAGATGCTGAAATTCCAAACCTTGATTTACTGGAAGCGGACCAGTTGTAGCAGAGCATAGGAAAGAGTTTAAAGGACTTTCCTCCAATGCCAATTCCAATAGAGGTCGACTCTAATATTTCTTTTAATAGATTTATTGCTGAGGAGTTGGACTATGACCGTGATGCCCTCATCGAAAAACACACGGACTTATTTCAAAATCTCATTAAAGATAATATGTGTATGACGAGGTCATGAAATCTGTTTCTTCAACAAAGAGGGGCTATTATTATTTGTTTATGGATATGGAGGAACTGGAAAGACTTTTGTTGGAGGACTATTCTGCAGCAGTAAGATCTAATGGTGGGATTGTATTAAATGTGGCATCTAGCGGTATAGCTTCTCTTATTCTTCCAAAGGGAAGAACCGGTCATTCTAGGTTTAAAGTTCCATTCAATCTCCATGAAGAATCATCGTGTTGGATTTTTCAGGGGACTCCCCTTGCGGAATTAATGGTGCGTGCACAACTGATAACTCCGATGATGCACATACATTGTTTTGAAGCATTAGACAAAACATTGAAAGATATTATGAGATTCAAGAATCCAAATGCTAGAGATATTCCATTTGGAGGCAAAACTGTTGTACTTGGTGGAGATTTTCGACAAATTCTTCCGGTGATTCCTAAAGGTATTAGGCCAGACATAGTACATGCAACCATCAATTCTTCTCACTTATGGAGACATTGTAAGGTTCTTAGATTGACAAAGAATATGAGACTTCAAAATCTCAACTAAAAGCCCGACTCCATTGAATTGAAAGAGTTTTCCCAAGGGATAAATAGCATTAGAGATGGGACGATTGTAGGATCAAATGATGGCATCGTTGAAATCGACATCCCAGAGGATTTATTGTTGTTAGATGATGGTGACCCTATTGCATTAATTGTGGCCAACACTTATCCACAATTTAGAACGAATGCTGAATGTTCTGTTTATTTGGAGGGCCGATATATTCTTGCACCAACACTTGATGTAGTAAATTTAATTAGTGAGTATATGACTTCATTGAATGAAGAGGAATGTAAGGTATATTTGACCTCAGATAGTGCGTGCAAATCTGATGCAAATGTTGACATTTTGCAAGATGTCCATTCAATTGAGTTTTTAATCACAATCAAGTGTTCTGGGTTGACGAATCATGAGCTACGATTGAAGGTTGGTACTCCAATCATGTTGTTGAGAAATATTGGTCATTCACTTGGTTTGTTCAATGGAACTAGATTGGTAGTTACGAAACTGAGTGATCATGTTCTAGAGGCAACGATTCTCCAAGGAAGTAACACGGGTGAATTAGTACTCATCCCACGAATGACCGTAACACCATCGGATCCTAGGTTGCCGTTTAAGTTTCAACGAAGACAGTTTTCGGTTATTCTGTCGTATGCAATGACAATTAATAAAAGTCAAGACCAATCCCTAACCGACGTTGGACTTTTCTTGAAAAAGCTTATTTTCAGTCATGGTCAACTCTATGTTGCGATATCAAGGGTGACCAAGCGAAAAGGTTTAAAAATCTTGATTTGCGATGATGAAGATAAATGTAGAAAAGAATCTACGAATGTTTTGTACAATGAAGTATTTCATAATTTGTAAATTATAAGTTTCTGATTAATAATAGTTTTTCTAAGCATGTTTTATATAATGTTTAATTTTTCAATTTTATACATTTATTATTTTAATCTTTATCTTATTCTACTTTTGTTTAAATTAGTATAACCACTTATTTATTATATTATCAATATTAAAATACTATTAAATATTTGATAAATTAAACCTTTAAATTACTTCCCCGTGCATCGCACGGGTGTAATACTAGTTCGTTATTAATTATTAGTTACATACTTTGAGGTATTCAAGATATATCATACTCTCAACCCGCGTTGCATTGTTCTGGTGTCTAATCAATGTTTATTAATTATTAATATATAATTTAATATTTTTATATTTAGATTGAATAAATTACTAATATTTAGTTACATACTTAGATTATTGTAAATAACTCATATTTTACTTATATAGAATATTTAAAACTCCAAAATATTTATTTAATTATTTTCATAAGAATTTTTTTAATTAAAACTATTTCATATGTAGTTTTTCTTTTAATTAAAATAACTAACTTAGATCTATCTACCTATTATATATGATTTATTTTTATTTTTATATTAGGAGAATCAAAGGAAAGTATTGAATAAGGAAAAATATAATTAAAAAAATTAAATTAGGTAAGATACAATAAAAATAAAATAGATAAATATTAGGCTCGGATGACACATACGCAAAAGAGGCACCAGGATTTTTTATTTGTTAAACGAAGCATACGAAACAGACACATAGTTAGGAGGATTTCGCATTGATATATAGGTGTGATATATATTTTTATATTTATGTATCCAATAGAACCACACACTTGTTCCTCTTTATTGTCGGATTCCAACCGCCACTACCGCCGGCCGCCACCATTGCCATTTTATCCGACGATATCTTTGTACAAATTGTATATCATTTGAACTGTTTCATTTCCCTCGTTCCAAATTTAAAATTGGAAATACGATTTGATACTCCTATCACCATAAATTTTAGGTCAATTTCACAAAATCATCAACTTTAACCTCCGATCTACAACGATTCACCGGTCAAAAATCTCGATCGATCGCTATCTCTCAACTCGTCTCGTTCCGTTCTATAATACTGCCCTTTCAAAAAAAAAAAAAAAGAAAATCCACCGGAAAAAAATTCAAAATCCTGCTCAGTTTTTAGTATTACAAATTCAACAAAAAAAGTTAAAAAACTAAAAATATCACAAACTCAGTTTAAAAGTATGACAAACTCAACTAAAAAGTATCACAAAATTGAGTAAAAGTAACATCCGTTTATATTTTATATTCTTACATTTTTTTTAAAAAAAGTATCATAAAATATTATTAAATTATTACGAAATATAATTAAAATATTATATATTCAATAATTTAAATTTCTTTTACTTACGTTTGTGCTTATTACATTTATATAATCTATATCTATATCTTATATATATATATATATATATATATATATATATATATTAAAGGAGAGGTCTGGAGAGAGAAAAAATGCCACGTAGGATTATTTTCTTTTTTTTTTTGTAGAGAAAAAATATCATGTAGGATTATTTTCTTTTTTTAGTTTTGTAGGAATTTTCTTAACATAATTATGATAGATACCTTATTTAATTAATTATGATTTATTTATTTTTTTAATTAAAAAGCCACCTAGGATTAGTTTTCTCTTTTAGTTATGTAGGAATTTTCTTAACATGATTATGATATATACCTTATTTAATTAATTATGATTTGGTTCCTTTTTTAATTAAAAAGCCACCTAGGATTAGTTTCCTCTTTTAGTTATGTAGGAATTTTCTTAACATAATTATGATATATACCTTATTTAATTAATTATGATTTGGTTCCTTTTTTAATTAAAAAGCCACTTAGGATTAGTTTCCTCTTTTAATTATGTAGATATCTTCTTAATATAATTAAGATAGATACTATAATTAACATTAAGAATAATAATAATTGATATTATATATATATAATCACTTATATGTTATTTTTAGCTTTCTTTTACGTTTRTTTGTTATTTTTTTTCATTTCGAGTCGAACAATATCAAATCAAATTTGTCACTTTTTCTCATAAATAGTTAGATCACTTTATTTAATTAAATTAAACAAAAATGCCCAAGATAATATAATTTGATATTATTTTTATCAACATGTTGTTTATAAAACATTATTACGATTCAATACTTTATTATTTGAATTGATCTCATAAAATAATGTATTTTGTTATTATCTCAGAAATCGCGTAAATAATACAAGTGCAAACCCAACACTAAGTGGAATGGACACTATGACATCAACTACAATATATTTGGAAAAAGATCAACTAATTCCAAAACAAAAAAAGGGAAGGCCGCATCTGAATGCAAATGGCTAAACACAGTAATTTTGAAAGCATTCATGTCATACTTAATATCATTTGAAGTTCAAAATCGAATTTATTCTGTTTGGTGCATTTATATTTTACATACTAATCGCTTCAACATCATTGTAATATTTATATTTTATTAAWACTTATACTATTATTTGCTCATTGTGCGGAGGAAAAAAAATATCTTCACATGAAATTGTAGCAGACATGCAATCCATACTGGACATTGAAAAAAATATATAAAACAATGTAAGAGAGAAAAATAAATCACGTAGAATTATTTTTATTTTTTTAATTATATAGGAACTTACTGAATATAATTTGGATAGATGCCCTAATTAATATTAAAAATAAAAAGATCATTTCTATATACACACACACACTCCACACACACACACACAGAATTTTTAAAATTAAATAAAAATAACAACATAATTCAACATTTATTTTATTGGCTATCAAATATTATTARGATTCAATACTTTTTTATTTGAGTTGATCTCATAAATAATGTTTAATATTAATGATGATTTATTTTACGATTCAATACTTTTTTATTTGAGTTGATCTCATAAATAATGTTTAATATTAATGATGATTTATCTTTTTTAATTATGTAGAAGTTTTCTTAACATAAATAGGATGAATGCCCTAATTAATATTAAAAATAATTAATAAGATCATTAATATATATATATATATATATATATATATA
>BMAC01000712.1:198978-209214 GCA_014905375.1 Phtheirospermum japonicum
AATGGACACCTAGGAAGCTTGATTTGTTTTCATTAATACGAATTTACTATATTCCGCCAAAATTGATAAAGTCATGGATGCAGTACATTTAACCAAGGGCAGTGTATTTCTCATCTATAGATACAGATGATGCTTTCTACAACTGTTAAATCTAATAGTGAAATTGTTCTTAATGTAATATCTAACGACATAACTTCTCTTCTTATTTCAAAAGGAAGAACTGGACATTCCAGATTTAGGGTTACTTTTAATATTCACCAAGATTTTGATCATTACTGGTACTCCACTTGCAAAATTAACGAATGATGCGCATGTCATTATTTGGGACGAAACTCCAATGATGCATAMATATTATTTTGAAACTTTGGACAAAATATTGAAAGACGTGATGAGATCGCAAAACAATTYTAATACGCAGCTTCCATTTGGTAATAAAATAATAATTCTTAGTGAAAATTTTCAACAAATTTTACCGGTTGTTCCAAAAGGCACTAGACCAGACATAGTTCACATAGTGATCAAATCTTTGCATTTATGGACTCATTACATAGTTTCAAAGTAGACCAAGAATGTGGTGCTGCAAAGTCACAATTCAGATCTCTATTGTCAAGTTAAAGAATATTCTCAACTCGATAAATAGTATAGGAGATGTAATAGTTGGAGGACCAAATGATGGTATCGTTCAAATTGAAATCCAGATTGTCTATTATTGAAAGATGATGTTGACCATGTTCCGTCAATTGTGGCGAGCACATAACCACAATTTGGAAAAAATATTGAATGCTTCACTTATTTGGAGGATCGTGCTATTCTTTCCCCACAGTTGATGTCGTCGATTTGATTAATAAATATATGATGTCATAAAATGATGGAGAATGTAAAGTATATCTTAGGTCTGATAATACATACAAATCCGATTCAAGCATTGACATATTGTAGGACGTCTACTCATTAGAGTTTCTAAATACCATTAAATGTTATGGATCCCGGACTATGAGCTAAAATTAAAAATTAGAATTCCACTCATGTTGTTGAGAAATATCGATCATTCCCTTGTGTTGTGTAATATTGGTTGTTGACTTGACGATCATACTGTATAGTCTAATATTTATCAAGGAAGCAATGCAGGTGAATTGTTGTTAATCCCTACAATGACTGTCACACTATCCAATCCGAGGTTGCCTTTTAAGTCCCAATTCATATACAATCTCTCTCTCTCTCTCATGTTGGACTTTTCCTGAAGAAGTCAGTTTTTAATCATGGTCAGTTATACGTTTCTATATCAAGGGTGAACAATCGCAAGGGTTTAAAAATATTGATCGACGATGATGAGAATAAACATAGTAACAAAACTTTAAATGTTGTGTATAAGGAAAATTTTCATAACTTGTAAAGTACATTTTTTATAATAAAAATCCTTTTATGAAGGTTATATCATTTTGAATACTATTCAATCTTTAATTAATATTTAAATAATTTATATATAGGGAGCGGTTATGGTAAAACCATCTCTGGTGTGAGAACCAGTGATGGTTCTTATCGAAATACACACACACAAACACATATATACATAACTTAAGTATACATATATACAATTACTCATTTAAATATTTTAATATATTTAAAGTAATTATTTTTATTTTAGATAAAATAAAATAACAAATTATCGTGCAACGCGCGGGTATAATACTAGTTAAAAGTATTACAAAAGTTTGATCGCATATCACAAAATATAGTAAATGTAACGCATATTTTCTAATACTTGTACATTGTACTACATTTTGTACTCGATAAACACATATAATATACAATATTTTCACCTACAAAATTTGATACTTTTAACTCAAGTTGTGATACTTTTACTGTATGTTGTGATACTTTTACATAATTATACTATATATTACTATTATATAAAGTTGTGATACTTTTTAATAAATTTATAATACTTTTATATAAACTTTCGATACTTTTATAATAATTTTTGATACTCCTAGGAGTATAATATACAATAAATTTGTGATACTTTTACATAAATTATACTGTATAATATTATTAACTAAAGTTGTGATACTTTTAAATAGATTTGTGATACTTTATAGTAATTTATAATATTTTTACAATAATCTTTAATATATTTATATGAAAATATCATATTAATTTGTAATACTTTTGCATGAGTTTGTGAAACTTTTATCTGTTTTTTGTAATACTTTAAATTTTTAATGTAATTTATTATAATACTTTTATTCATAACTATAATACTTTTAGTTCAAGTTATAATACTTTTTAATTACATTTGTAATATTTTGAATTATTTGTTTTAAAAAACATATGGGTAATTATAGAAATCAAATATCAAAATTATGTGATACCTTAACTATTTTTGTGATACTTGAACAACTTTTTGTGATACTTTAACTATTTTTAGTATAATTTTTAATATATGTATATGGAAATATCATATCAATTTTGTAATACTTTTGCATGAACTTGTGAAATTTTAACTCATCTTTTAACACTTTTAATTTCTTAATGCAATATCAACAATCTCACAATTCCAAAGTCCAAAAAATCAAGTACAACACCTGCACCCACACACCAGCTACCCACTCCAACACCCCACCACCCAAAATCTGCCTACACCACCTACAGATTGATAAAATCATTTGCAAAAGACACATTAATACAAAACAAATTTATAAAACATCTCATCACCTGCACACACCATATCACTGACACAACACTTCACCGGCAACACACATGCACACACACATCAACAGGCACACTATAGCCAAAAGTAATTAGGAACTCTAGATTGTGTTTCCTAGTTTATTTATAGGACTTTGTTTTCGTAGATTGTGTCTAGATTTTAGTATGCTTATTTACCAAGTTTAGAATTGTAGGATTGTCTATTTAAGATAAGAAGAAGTCTAAAGCTTTGCATGACTTTTTGGACGCATGGATTTCTGAAGCAGAGCACGACGCAAGACGCATGAGCAAGCGAAGAACAAGAAGACTACTTGGAGCCATTGTTCGAGATCGACAAGCTATTCAAAGTTGCGTGACCAACGGAGAAGAGCTTGTTCAACCTAGGCGACAAGTATTTAGTATCATGTGTTTTGATACTTTAGTTTTCATATATTACTTAATATTTTTGTATTGATCGAAAAATAAGAAAGTAATATAGTTTTCGGGTTTGTACACCCAAGTTCACAAGTACTTTTACTTGTGAACTGAATTTGTTTTATCGTGTTCTTAAATTTTATTTCCGCTGCATATTTCTAATTTTACTCTGGTTGATGTTGTTAGTTAGTTGATTAGAGTAGATTTGTCCTTGTTTTTATTAGTATTTTAGTACGTTTTTCAATTTATTTTTGGTATAAGTTGGATAATTTAAGCTTAATTCCGTATTTTTATAGTTCCGACTTATTTTACCGTATTTTAATCGTAATTGACGCAAATAGGTGATATTTCGTTGTTTTCACCTTACAGCTAAGTAACCGGAAGAGTTCAATGCGTAATAGACGAAGTTCGATGTTCAAGAATAGGAGAACGAGCTTTCCGGTGAAACGAGTAGCAAAAGATAGAGAGAGACGGAGGCAGGCGCGCAGTCGCATCGACTGACACGACCGTCGACGCACCGTCGATGCGAGCCATGATCCACGTCAGTCGACGCAGTGTCGACGCACTGTCGACGCTACTTGCTGAAGCGTCGATGTCGACGCGCCGATGTCGACGCACTGTCGACGTAACTTGCTGAAGCGTCGATGTCGACGCGCACGCCCATGCAGCACCGACGCCGAGCACCAGCACGCGTCAGTCGACGCACCGTCGACGCGACGGCCCAAAATTCGGATTTTAAGGTTTCTTGTGCGCCAAGACTTGCAATATCTATATAAACCCTCATTATTTCGGATTTTGAAAAGAACACACGACCCCCTAGAGTATTTTAGCTAATAATAACAATAATCCCACATCTCATAACGAGATTTGAAGACGGAGATCAAGGATCGAAGAACAACGCGTCCAAAACATCGAATTCGAGTTCGGGAGTCAATCTTCGCCCAAGATCGACGTTCAACCTCCGGAATAGCTGGAGCTTTTACTGATTTTCTTAGTTCAAATAAGTACTCTAAACTCTTAGTTAATTTAGTAGTTAATTTGTTAGTTTAATTCTTAGTTAATCTCTTAGTTAATTCTAGTTTAATTAGTTTAATCGTTTTATGCTTGGATATTGGATATTGGTTAATTTAGTTTATTTATGCGAGTTGATTTATGCTTAATTATTCGTTAATCTTAGATTCTTATGATTCATTGCTTAGTGGTAATTTCTTATGCTCATGCTTTTAGATTCGTTAATTAGGTTTAATTTATGGTTGCGTATTATTGATAGTTCGATTATTGATCGTAGTTGGTAATCTAGTTAGAATAATTAGTTTAATTAGCTTTAGTTTAATTATTGCTTTAGTTTATAATGATCAACTCAATCTCTTTTAAAACCCCAATTGTACATGTATTTTATTTTAGTTCATAAATTGAGAAAAACATCCGAAAGACCGAACAGTTGTTTCCTCGAGAGATACGACTCGAGTCAAAACTCATCACCCTACAGTTACCTCGTACTCTTGCGAGCAAACTGACGTGTTTTAAATTAATTTATTAAAAAGGGTGCACAAAAGTTTGAGTCAAAAATTTGGCGCCGTTGCCGGGGAAGCAACGAGTAGGAATTAAAGATGTTTTTCGTTTTATTTTTCTTTTTGATTTATTAGTTTATTTTTATTTTTTTACTTGGTCTTTGCCATTTGGTACGTTGATGTATTGTTGAGTTTATGGCAAGGAAGGCGATCACTTCAACGCGACCTTGTACCATTCATTGACAACATCCACCGTTCAAATCCACCGAGACCAAGACCCATTTTTATTCCCGAGGACGATTCCTCAACAGCAACTGATTTCGCTTGTGATCAAGTTTTCCGACATTATGTTAGAAGCAAATCCGATTCGAAACGGCGATTCACCACCGAGATCACCACCACGCCCCATTATTGCGAGACAAGATGCGGGGAAAACGAAGGAGTCGACCAGCAGCAAAACGTAATCGGTCACCAACCCAACATGGCGAATATGAGGCACAACGAAGAGATGAGCAAAAATGCTATTCGCCAACACAACATCGAGAACATGGCAATTAGGAACGAAGATTTTCTGCAGCATAACGCGTATGCTAACAATCAAGGGCACGTGAATGATTGGTTGGAGAATCAAGATCATGGTTACGAGCAAAATAATTTCGGAAGGAGATACGAGCACAAGCACCATTATGCGCATGATGACCACTATGAGAGAGCTAATGACCAAGTTAGGGAACCAAGGGGAGATCGAGCGACTCGACAACGAGATTTGGCACGCCGAAGGTTGTGCTTTATGGGTCTGCTATTGTACTGCCCGACTGCAAGGGAAGTAGAGATTAAACCGCATCAACTTAATTTACTTCCAACTTTTCACGGAAATGCCCACGAAGACCCTTTATCATTTTTGAACTACTTTATCGATGAAGTAGGCAGATTTGTAGGTCATGGCCTAAACCGGGAGGAGATGCAAATGATTTGTTTCCCCTATAGCATGAAAGACAAGGCAAAGACGTGGTTTCTGTCCTTAGAACCAAGATCGTTAACTGATTGGAAGATGATAAGCGAGAAGTTCCTAAATCAATACTATTCGGCACAAACAACAGGGCAAATTCGGAGGCAGATTGCTAACTTCGAACAAGTAGAGGGAGAATTATTTCATGAAACATGGGAGCGTTACAAATCACTTTTACAAGCATGCCCCCATCATAGCTATTCCCCCGAGATAATTAATCAGTTTTTCTTTGATGGTTTGTCGCCCATGGGGAAAAGCCAAGTTGAAATAGCAGCAGGAGGAGATTTTGGTGATTTAACGGCCCGCGAAGTAAAACGAGTATTGGAGAGATTGAGTGAAAAATCTAGAGAAACCAATTCTCGGCCTCGTAAATTGAAAGTTAATGAGATTTCCATCCCTGATCCTGACTTAGATGATGGCAAATTAGTCAAAGCAAAGTGCGAAGAGATATTTGAGGAGAAATTGGCCGCTTGGAAGGCCGAGCAGGCAAGCAAGGCCTCTTCGAAGAAGACTAATGCGATGTGTCACCAATGCGGATCCCCCGAACATTTAGCCGATATGTGCCCGTTCAACAACGAACAATGAGGGGACGTTAACGCCATCCAGCACTATTCGAATCAACAACATTCGGGGCAGAGACCACCACACATGCAAACACCTATAACAGTTCAGTCGACTGATCAAATTTTAGTCTGGCAACAGAACCAAGTTGCCGAAACTATTCGGAACCGAGACGGCCTCACACATGTTCAGGAGGAAATGAAGGGAATTCGAGACGATATGAAAGAACTGAGAACGATGATGGCTGAAATGGCCAAAAGCACTCTTGAAAACTCGTCAGGACTAAGAAGATTGGAGTTAATGGTGGGACAATTGGCAACTGACATGGCATCATTGAAGAAGGAGAAAAATACTCTTCCAAGCCAAACGGAACAAGCCTCGGCTATTCATGTGCTGAGAAGCAGAAAAGTAGTGGATAACGGCATCGAGCTAGGAAAGGAGGAAGACAAAAGGGAGGCCGAAACCCAACCACAAGCAGATGCAACCAATTCGGCCGATCTAATGCATAAATCTTCAAATCCAAATATTTCAAGGCCGACAGCAGCTGAAGACCCCATCGATTCCTTAAATTCGCCACCCAAGAAGTTGACTGTTTATGATCATGTTCCCTTCCCGAGTCGCCTACGTCTAGCTAAGGAGAATAAAAAATTCATGGAGCTATATAATTTATTGAAAAATGTGAATATTAACCTCCCCCTGATAGAGGTGATAAAGACAATGCCATCGTTTGTGAAGTTTTTCAAGGAGCTAGCATCAAGGGAAAGGCGTTTGGCTACAAATCAGCCTGTAGCTTTGATAAGAGAAGGTGGAGATATATTTAAGAAACCATTGTCACCTAAAGAGAAGGATCCCGGGAGTTTTTGCATAACTATTTCTCTCGGGAATGGACAAACGGCAAGGGGGATGCTCGATCTTGGTGCTAGCATAAATCTGATGCCCCATTCGATTTACAAGGAATTTGGCCTAAGACCGCTGAAGCCGACCACGATGAAATTACAATTGGCGGATAGGACGATAAGGCTACACTTGGGGATTGTGGAGGATGTCTTAGTACAAGTAGACAAGCTAGTAGTTCCGGTCGACTTTGTCATTATGGATGTTGGTGACATACAGAGCGAGAATCGAGAACACACCATTTTGTTAGGACGTCCGTTCATGTCTACAACGCATACGGTGATCGATGTAAACGAGGGGAGGGTGACTATGTCCGTATTGGGTGAAACGGTGACGTTTTCACTTCAAGATATTCACAAGACTCCTGCACCATTTATAAAGGACGATTGTTCTACTATTGATTTAGTAGATTCTTGCGCGAATGAGCTCTTGAGCATCGGCATGATTGAAGAGTTTGATAATGTAGAGGCATTTGATGATAGATTGCCCGTGCGGTTTGATGTGCCTCAAAACGAGCCAAAAGTGGAGTTGAGACCACAACGAGATAGTTCGAAGTTTGAGCCAAGAGAAGAGACGAAGCTACCGCATAATTATTCAAAAAGTGTTTTCCTCGATCCCTACAAGAATTTTAAATGTACGAAGAAAAAGGGCGAGGCTAATAGCAAGGATTGGACAACGAAGAAGAAGAATTCGAATGAAGTTTTTAACGAGAAGTTCAAGGTTGGTCAACTAGTGTTGTATAATTCCGATCGTAAGTTTGATCCAACCAAGTTTGAAGTCGCATGGAGTGGACCATTTTTAATAGAGGAGATGGATGAGTATGGAGTTGCCACTATTTACGATGAGAATGCAAAGACGGGATTCCAAGTCCACAAGCATCGACTGAAGCCTTATTTCAAGGATTATATGAAGAATCGTGATCGTACCAAGAAGGAGTTCGTGGACGCACCACGAGCTAGAATTTGATCAAGTAATTGCGTCGAACATATGACGTTAAATGTTGCGCTTCTTGGGAGGCAACCCAAGCGTTGGTTAGTTTTTGTTTTATTTTCTTTATTTTTCTTTTATTTTATTTTTTGTCTTTTTATATTTTGTCAATTGCCGTGGTACGTTTATGTGTGTGTTGATGCGCAGAAAATATGATAAATCCCTTATTCTGGACAACGGTTATATAGCGGAAGCTCGCTACCGCAAGGCCTTACCGCTAGTTCCACTAAAGGCGTTAACGTTGACGATCAACCACTGAACCTACCGCCTACCGCAGCAATGAGGGATAACGATGATTTCGTCGATCGAGGTCGCAATCCGACCTAAGTTAGCCGCAGTCCGGAAACCTTTGGATGAGCTGCAACCCAGCCATTTACGACGTTGGCCGCAATCCGGCCGTTTCAAATCCAAAAAGACGTGCCACCGGGCACTTGCGCGTCGCAATTGATAACAATCGTGTTTGTTTGTTTGTTTTTGTTTATAGGTTTGTTTGGGACAATCTAGTCATGCGATCTAAGACGAAGGATAATTGCACGTGCGTTTTTAGAGAGACTCGGCCATCGAATCTTCAAGGATGTTTTCTTATCTCCCATATTCTTATTTTCTTTAATATTTATGACAATCAGGAGATTGCCAAGTTTTTAGGGAGGGGGGTGGTTGAGTATGGTTAGTGCAATTTGATGTCTTTTGTTTTGAAATGCATATTTTTGATGTGATTGATCGCTATTTCTACGTTTAATTGTGTTTGTATGGCATGCCTGTCGAAGTTGACTATGTATGATTATTTGTTCTAGTTCTTTGAGCGTGCATAAGTGTATAATTTTTTAAAATTTATTATTATATATTGTAAAATGGTACTTGAACGCAATTGATTTCACAAAACCTTAAAGCAGCGTCAGTTCAAAAAATTTGCATGCAAAAAGCGAGCGAGTAGCCTGAGTGTTTATCATCATTGCATGTACGTGAATAAGTTTTAGTCTTAATATCTCTTTGAAACCGCTGTGTGTAGTCGACTTTGAAAATGAAGTTAAGGCGCATATAAAARCRTATTCCGGCCATATCCATATATTTTTAGCCACTATAAATTCCGAATGAGTCAATCATAGCCAAATATCCATGCCTATAGCCATGAGTGTTTTTGAGACGACCCTACAACCCATTAAAAGCGTGGGGTAGGAGTTCGTATTTTTATTGGTTATTTGAGTTTTGGGAATTTTTATTAAGAATTTATTGTTTTGTAAATAAGGACCACCATCTAAAAAAAAAGAAAAAAAAAAGGAGAGAGACCCCATAAAAAGAATAAAAGGGGAATTAAAAAAAATATATATATAATAATAGGATAGTGGATAGTGTTGATTAATTGCCTACGCGCTAATTAAGGCTTGTGTTTTATTTTTAATTTTCTTATGAAGCCTAATGTTTAGAAGGCAAGAGTTGTGTAAGAAGCATGCTATAAGCTTCAATTATACTTAAGCGGTTTGAGCTTTCAGTCGGTTTACGAGTTTTGAGTTGAGGAATAGCCTATGTTTGAAAGGCTACGTTATGAGTGTTAAGTGAGGTTTTTATTTTTGAGCGAGGTGAAGCGCATTGCTTCGTGTTTAGGTTAGGTTGAATGAGTTATTGATCATGTTTGATCATGAGTTAGCCACACGACTTATATATTCCACACCCGTCCAAAGAGCCTTACACTATAACCCGTAAAGACCTTTTCCGATTCTTAGTTTAGACAGCACACTTAATTTGCGATTGAGAAGAAATTGATTTTCGGTGCTTGTTTATTGTGCATGTAATTGTATGATTTGAGTGTATACACGTCCCATGCAGAAAATACTTGAGTGCTTTTGAGCGTAAACTTATATATTATCCTTCGTGAGGATGCATGATTTTATTTTGAAGCGATAATGTAATAATGGCCAAGTGTTTGACGTTGCGTGGCTTGTACCTATATTTTCAAAATTATGTATGTAGCACAGCACGACTCTTTGCTTGAAATAATTTTCATTCTAGTTATACTTTGAAATTATCGTTTGTTCGAGGACGAACAAACCAATAAAGCGTGGGGTAGTTGATTAGAGTAGATTTGTCCTTGTTTTTATTAGTATTTTAGTACGTTTTTCTATTTATTTTAGGTATAAGTTGGATAATTTAAGC
>BMAC01000712.1:210225-237154 GCA_014905375.1 Phtheirospermum japonicum
GCTCATACTTTTAGATTCGTTAATTAGGTTTAATTTATGGTTGCGTATTATTGATAGTTCGATTATAGCTCGTAGTTGGTAATCTAGTTAGAATAATTAGTTTAATTAGCTTTAGTTTAATTATAAATTTAATTTATAATGATCAACTCAATATCTTTTAAAACCCCAATTGTACATGTATTTTATTTTAGTTCATAAATTGAGAAAAACATTCGAAAGGACCGAACAGTTGTTTCCTCGAGAGATACGACTCGAGTCAAACTCATCACCCTACAGTTACCTCGTACTCTTGCGAGCAAACTGACGTGTTTTAAATTAATTTATTAAAAAGTGGTTCACAAAAGTTTGAGTCATCAGTGTTGTTTAACATTGTTAACAACATCATAAAACTGAAACTTATTTTCAAAACATAGACCTTCATATTTTACACATATGTAATGCAATAAATTAAGTTTGTATTTAATGTAAATAACTGGAACAGAGGCCACCACGTGTCACGGTGATACTCAGGAATATGCCTATACCTCAAATGTGATGTCAATTGGAGTAAATTTTTTGACACATATAGTCAAATTCTTATGTGGAAAGAAAAAATGTAGACAATGTCTAGCACACCGTCTACATCTAGATGGTGTGCTAGGCATTGTCTATTTAATAATTTACCTTATTTATTCATACATTAATATTAGTTAATTTGTTTCTGTCTCCTCTCCACCAATAGTAGTTAAATACTTTACACAATTCACATTTAGCATTGGAAGATTTCTAAATAATAATAATTTATTTGTCATGTCATTAGGAATTCACATGCTTTTAGTAAGTTCAATTAGTAAGTTTTCTTTTCGTTTAATTTAGTTTAATTAATTCTCATGCTTTTAAATTCATGCTTGCTAGTTTAATAATTAATCTTCAAACAAAACAAACCCCCCCATGTGTTATGAATTGTATGATCTTGGTGATTTTGGATTGATGATTGTGTTGATATTATAAGGTTGAGATTGATGAAATTGCTTGGCTAGATCTAACGGGTCTAGAGCCTATAATCGTCGTGAACCATCAATTGGGTTTATCCCAAGAGATCGTGGAAACAATTCGAAACTCTAGAACCCAAGTTTCTTAATTATTTTCAAAATCCTCAATTTTTATTGTTTTTCGTTTAAACCAATTTATTGTTTTTATGTGTTTAGATTAGGACTTTATTTTATTTCTTATTCGTGAACAACAAACACAAAAGGAACTTCCGAGCCTAGTTTTCCTCGAGAGACGATTCGGTTCAAATTACCAACCTACACGCGATCCCGTACTCTTGCGGGCGAGCTTTTAAAATTTGACAAATATTTATAAGTAGGTACACAAAAGTTCGATTCAAAATTTTGGCGCCGTTACCGGGGAAAACTAAAGGTTGTGAATTTTGTGTTTGCTTTATTTATGATTTTTCGTTTATTCGTTTTTATTCTTTTCCACTGGTGTGTTTGATCTTGTGCGTTGAGTGTTGTGTTTGCAAGGAACGTCGACAAACAAAACTCAAGATTTATCAAACCGTTTTTCTTAAATTAAAAAAAGAAATTAATAATTAAAAAAAACTTTAAAAATAAAAAAAAAATCGAAAATATTATTTTTAATTAAAAATTTTTAATTTTCGAAATTAAAAATAAAAAATATTTATTTTTCGAAAAAAAAATTGAAAATTCAAAAATAAATAAAAAAATCGAAAATATTCCCGACGTAAATAATCCGTCGGTAATAAAGTTGATAAATCCGCGCGGTAAAAAAACTCGGCATTCCCGACGTAAATAATCCGTCGGTAAATAAAGTCGGACTTGCCGACGGCTTCATTTCCGTCAGCAAATCCACCCTATTTGTTAATGTTGTTGACACCCTAACCTATGTGTCAATCAACCATTGTTGCGGATGACATGTGTCATCTTTCTATAGGCCCGGGTGCTGAGTTGACAACTTCTAATGGTTTGTATTAAAATGTTACCGATTTTGGATTTTTTACCTGGGAATATATAAGAATTTTTTTTTTCATATTTCATTATTCATTACATCTACACTGTTTTCTTTTCTAATCATCATTACATCTACACCGCAGTCCTTTTTTATCAAAATAAAAAATAAAAAACACCAGATTGATTTCTTTTCAGATCTGCAATTTATATTTTGGCTTAAATTGCACGGGTAAAATACAAAATTATAATAATAGATCTATTCCAAATATCCGACCTCAAACATTTTGTTCAGTTTGCGTTCCGATTTGATTTCATATTTATCAGTTTGCTTTTTTTTTGGTTTTAAAAGATTTATATATGCATATCTTCAGATCTGCTGTTTCATTTGCAATTTGAATTAACTCGGAAATATGGACTCATTAACTGGGAAATATGGACTCTTCGGTATTTTATTTCGTACACAAAGGTTAGTAGTTTGAATTTTTCTATTTGTTTTCTTTTTGCAATTCTTCATACATTTTTAGATTTAGGTAATAGATCTGCGTTTTTAATTTCCAATAGTGCATATTTCCGATTTCAAACGTGTTGATCAGTTTACATTTTTCATATTGATCAAAAATCTTTATTCGATTTGCTTTCATATTGATCAGTTTGCGTTTTATATTTGTTTTAAAAGATCTAGGTAATAGATCTGAGTTTTCAATTTACAATAGTGCAGATCTGATGTGGTGAGAACAATTAGATTTCCAGGTCTGATGCTCAGTGATAATTATTTTTTTATTTTATTGATTAGTTGTTTGATTTTTTTTTTCCAGATTGGAAAAATAATAATAACTAAAATTATGTTAATGAATATATTTTTATTTTATTTTCTTTGTTTATGAATTGATTGCATTCATCCGAATTGAATCTGGGTTTTCATTGCAGATCAATAACTATGATTCAGACAAATCAGTTAATTAATTAATTATTATTAATGGAATAATAATAATAATAATAATAATTAATCAGTAATTAGTGATTACTCATCCGAATTTTCTTTATTGTAAATGAAATTAGAGTCTTTATTTCGTATACGATTATGATACGATATTTTCTTTTGTAATAGTCACTAGAATTAAATGTTTATAGATAAAATTTTCGATTATTTCACAGATTTTTGTTGAATATAATTTTTTTTTTCCTTTGTTATTGAATTGGTTGCATTCCTCCATTTTGAATCTGGGTTTTCTGTGCAGATCAATAATATCTCTGAAGATCCTTTTTTGTAGACGATTTGTATTAATTCTCTTTATTTTTTATTTATGGCAAATTCTGTTTTAGAGTTTTTTTTTATTATTGTAATATTTATTAGAATTTTTATTTCGTTGCATCTTTAAGAGTTCTGTACTAATCAAAGTATATTAAACATGGATTATGTTTTCAATTTGGTATAATCAGTTTTATATAATTATCACGATTAGATATGACATGAACCCAATCAAAAAAAAATATACCAAACATGTGTTCAAGAAAAAGATACCAAACATGCAAAAGTAGAAAACATGAATATTTAAAACAAATTCCTTATTCTTATAAGGAAGGCCGCATTCTTTGGAATATAGCAATTTTAATAAATTATCGATCCATAAATATATATGATTTCGCATAACAATATCTTATATGATTCTGTTATATCAATTGTATCCAAAATTAGTACATGTATCCATAATTAGATACTATGTCTCTGATAGAAAAAAATATATATATATATTTATAAATTATAACACCTCACAATATGAAAAGCAAATATTTTTATTCTATTTGTATTAATTAATAACTGATTAATTATTATTATTATTATTTATAAGTTTACTCTTTCACTCTCTCTCTATATATAAGATATGAAAGAGTAGATATTAATTAATACTCATTGTATTAACTAGATTTAAATGTTTAAAAATAAACATTTTGATTATCTCAAAGATTTTTGTCTCCATATAAACTTAAATATAAATTAATTTCGTTAACATCAAATAAATCTTTGAATATGTTTTTAAAAATTATATTTTACTTATATAATAATTAAAGGTTTATCTAATAGAAAAAATATATATATTTATAAATTATAACATCTCACGATATGGAAAGACAAATTGTTATTCTATTTATCATCTTTCCAAGTATTTTACTATGTAAGTTTTCACAAATTTCAAATGAACACAATTAAACACGCGTAATTGTAATTATATAACTATGATTCAGGCAAATTAACGGATAATTGAAGTGGAATGTTAAATCAGAACTTTTTAATCAATTATTATGAATAGAATGATAATAAATATTCATTTATTAGTGATTACTCATTTTATTAATTAGAAATAAAATTTTCCATAACTTTACAGATTTTATTTTTCCATATAAATCTAAGAGCATCTCCAATGCAATAATGTTGAAAGTGAAAAAACTGACACATGGCATAAAAATAATTATGTGACACATTAAAATGATTATGTGGCACAGTAAGTGCTTGACATTGTCAAGAGCAATGTTAAATTCTAGACATTGCTATTGACAATGTCTACAATTAATTTTAAATATATCATTCAATCATGTTATTTCTCTCTCTTTATTTTTTTCTAAAAATAAATAAAATAAATTATCACATATATAATATTAACATTGATGCATTGGAGAACTTTTTTTATAAAATGTCAATGTCATTTTCCACATATTTTTTATTAACACTATAGTATTGGAGATGCTCTAAAGGACTCTAATTTGGTTGACATCAAATAAATTTGGGAATATCTTTTTAAGAATTATATATTTTACTTATATAATAGTTAAAGGTATGAATGATTGAAAAAATATCGAAATTTAGAAATTATAAAATGGAAAATATGAAAAGACAAATATTGTGATTTTGTTTGTCATTATTCCAAGTCCACAACCTATCCACCACAATCAAACACAAGAATCGACGAAATCTTTAGATAGTTTGTTTGCCAAAATCTTTTTCTTATTTTGGTAGAAAATCCTCTCAGATTTGAAGTTAACCCCATAAATATATAGAACTGATAATTAATATTTAATTTGTCTGTAAATCGTGAAACCTCCAACAGCGCCGAAAAAAAATCAAAACTCCAATAATGAGTCTCATTCCAACTTTCAAGAAGGAAATCGTCTTACCCGGTTGTTATTACATGGTAATCTTCATAATAGTTATGTTAATTTGCCTGTATAAATGCAATGCTTCCTTACTTTTTCACTGTGTTGATTTATATTTCATTTCTAGGATAACATAATTTGCTTAATAATACTGCCAAATTAAAGCATTTAATTTTGTACAAAACAACATAAATCTCTAAGAAAAAAAACTAATTAAATATTGATCTTTGACTTCTAGATTTACAAAATATCTTGCAAGCTTTCAACAACAAACTATTTTTTTTTTCTTATATAATGGATAAATATTAAATATATTGTCCGGAATCATTAAAATCCTTATAGTATCTATATTTATCTAGATGTCAATCAAAATAATAAAAGATATTGTGAGTCTGTTTTCCTTTAATAGAGTATATATATTAATTAAATATATATATATAAAAAAATACCTATCGCCCCTAAAAATATCTAATAGATGTAATTAAATTAACAACTAAGATTGATTAAAGTCTTCCTAATAAAATTAAGATTGATTATTATAATCAGTTAAATTTCTTAATTATGTTATCCACCCTAATTGTGTCTACACCTTACAAAACTAACTACATAAAGTCAACTTTCCATAATTTATGAATTATTTATCATACAAATGATTATATCCAATCAATTCATACTATGTTATTACCATTTGGTTTAGATTTTTTATTTTATTTAAAAGATCATTATTCAAATTTCTTTAACTACAGTTAAAACATGGTAATATTTGAGTTTTGATCAAAACAAGTATATATTCATTTAATTTTTTTGTTAATTTAGTTTAATATTCAAGTTTTATCATATTTATTTTTTTAGATTTAAATATTTTTTAGTAGGGAGATGTATTTATTACACTGTTCCTAATTTAGACTTTTTATTTGATGGAGAGATCAATAATCACATTTTTTTAAGGTGCCTTTTGTAATATTAATTTTTTAAATAGATATACAATTTTTTTTTCTCAGTTATTTGTTTTACGAGATTAGTGACGCTATGTTGGATTTTATTATTGTTTCATGTCATCTTCAGAAAGAGATGAAAAAATACTATAATATTTAGTGTAAATGACTAGATTTAAATAATGTATATGTATGTTATTAAACTTCACTGTAATTTGTGCACAATATGACTTCGTTAAGTTTTTTGCAATAGAAGTTTACAATTTGTTCAAATTTTTTCTTTTACATGACTTTGGGTTTAAGGTTCAAGACTTAAAATCATTATCTTGCAATTTTTATATATTTGAATTAATAGTACATAACTGCTATGGTCTCACATCTTATTATTTTATTTTTATTGCAGTCTGAAGAATAGCGTGTGAATATTTTGTACAACTAAGTATTTTATAATTTGTAAACTACATTTCAACAAATAGTAATCTTTTTATGAACCATGTTCAATGTTTTTTTTAATAATATTATATATTTTAAAATAATTAGATGGTTTGAATATATATTGCTTAACTGTAAATTATTTCACACAATCTACGTAATCTTATAAATATTATAGTATTCATATATATAAATGATTATATATATATATATATATATATATATATATATATATAGTATATATATATATAAATTATTTATAATATTTTGTCTAAATTATCTTTTTCTCTTTGTTTGAAAAACAGAGTCATTTTAATTTCAATAAACATATTTATTTGGTGTATAGACACTAACAAATTTTAATAAATTTTGAACTTATTGAGAATGAAGAGACGTAAATGGTTCAGGATTATATGTTTCAATGTAAAGTATAAAATAAAATAGTAAATGTGGTATACAATGAGTTTTTATCAAAATTTAAAGTGAATAATAATCAGCTTTTGAACTTGATAAATTATTTTTCGGTAACTGCATATTATGAATATCGTGTATAGAGTAAAGTGAACATAATTTTTTCTTTTGTATTTAATGTGTACTTTTGTAACTTATTTTTAAAATAAATATTATATTTTTATGATTTTCTTATCAATGCCCGCGTAATCGCGGGTGTCTACACTAGTAAAATTCAATTTTTTTTAAAACCTACCGACGGCTACATTTTCGTCTGCAAATAAAATTCGATTTAAAAAAAATGCATGTAGATTTAGCACATATATAAAATATAATTAAGAAAAAAAGAAGATATTTTTTCTTATAATAAGTTATAAAAATAATTAAATTACTAATTATTTTGATTGTTGATTCTTAGATTTATATATATATATATTAATTTACTTTTAGTTTCATTGTTATCAAATAGTAAAAAGTAAAAGCTTATTTGCAGGGTGTTTTTGTACCTTTACAATTTGATCATTGTAGCTCAAGTGGCTATATAATTTTATTTTATTTCTTCTGAAATCTCAAGTGGCTATATAAATAATATTATAGGTAGGTTGGAAATTGCATGTGAGTTACTAAAGTGTGATTGCAGAAATTCGTTTTTTGACTTTTAACTAAATAAGGCAGTTGACAATGCAAATGGTGGATATGACCGAGCAAACATTTTATTTTCTGAATTGGATGCCATGTTGTTGCACAAAACTCGTATATCTAGCGTTAGAGTCTTAATTGAAAGTTGTTATCGATTCTTAAAAGTTCCTTGTAGTGTTGATCAAATTACTAGGAAATTACAAGCCAATTAAATATGTCAAGGGTTGGTGAGGGATCATAATATATATAAGTACTTGAATCATTGATACATACATACATACATTAATTAAAAGAGCAGCAAGAATGTACAGAGTAGCGAAGGCATCGGAGTACATAGTAGTGACGGGCGTGGGGATCAGCGACATCAAGATCGCGAAGAAAGCATGGATCCTCCCCGGGCAGTCCTCCACCAAGTTCGACATCTCCCCCGTCAACTACACCTTCGAGGTCCAGGCCATGAGCGCCGAGAAGCTCCCCTTCGTGCTCCCGGCCGTCTTCACCATCGGGCCCCGCGTGGACGACCGCCCCAGCCTCCTCAAGTACGCCAAGCTCATCTCCCCCCACGACAAGCTCTCCAGCCACGTCAAGGAACTCGTCCAGGGCATCATCGAGGGGGAGACACGTGTCCTCGCCGCCTCCATGACCATGGAGGAGGTCTTCCGGGGGACCAAGGAGTTCAAGCAGGAGGTGTTCGAGAAGGTCCAGCTGGAGCTCAACCAGTTCGGCCTTCTCATCTACAATGCCAACGTGAAGCAGCTGGTGGACGTGCCGGGCCACGAGTATTTCTCCTATCTGGGCCAGAAGACCCAGATGGAGGCCGCCAACCAGGCCCGTGTCGACGTGGCCGAGGCCCGGATGAAGGGGGAGATCGGCTCCAAGCTGAGGGAAGGCCAGACGCTTCAGAACGCCGCTAAGATCGACGCCGAGACCAAGGTCATCTCCACTCAGCGCAAGGGCCAGGGGACCAAGGAGGAGATCAAGGTCAAGACCGAGGTTAAGGTGTTTGAGAATCAGAGGGAGGCCGAGGTGGCCGAGGCCAACGCCGAGCTGGCCAAGAAGAAGGCGGGCTGGGCCAAGGAGGCCAAGGTGGCCGAGGTGGAGGCGGATAAGGCCGTGGCGCTGAGGGACGCGGAGCTGCAGAAGAAGGTGGAGGAGATGAACGCGTTGACGAGGACCGAGAAGCTTAGGGCTGAGTTCTTGAGCAAAGCCAGCGTTGAATACGAAACCAAGGTTTTTTCCTTAATTACATTTTGTTACTATTTATATGTGTTATATGCCCACAATACTAGCTAGTTTTTATGTTATTATTTATACACTTTAATTAATATCTACCTTGCATACTTGCAAAACAAAATTGCTATAGCATCTACAACAAAGCCTTAAGTTTAACATATAAGAATGTGACTGAGATTACTGTTCTTATCAAACTCTCTATTCATTTTCAACATAACAAAGGTGCAAGAGGCCAATTGGGAGCTCTACAAGAAACAAAAAGCCGCTGAAGCGTACCTCTACCAAAAGGAGAAAGAGGCGGATGCCCAGAAAGCCGCCGCAGAGGCCTCATTCTTCGCGCGTAAGCAAACAGTGGACGGAGACTTTTACGCCAAGGTCAAAGAAGCCCAAGGGCTTAAAGCACTGGCCGAGGCTCAGGGGACTTACGTACGCACCCTTCTCGACGCCTTGGGAGGTGACTACGCGGCTCTGAGGGACTACTTGATGATCAGCGGAGGGATGTACCAAGAGGTCGCCAAGATCAACGCTGAGGCCGTGCGCGGCCTGCAGCCCAAGATCAGCATATGGACGGGCGGTGGTGGTGGGATGACGACGACGACTAGTACAAGTGCGATGAATGAAGTTGCCGGTGTTTATAAGATGTTGCCGCCTCTATTTGAGACTGTGCACCACCAAACTGGGATGGCGCCGCCGGCGTGGATGGGCACCTTGGCCGGCTCTTCGGATCCATCATCGTAACAACAATCGAGATGCTACTTTGTTTATTTTACATCGATCGTTTGATCTCTCTTTGTGTTGTGTGTGTTTTTAACATTTGGTTAATAAGCGTTTGCAAAATGGTTTTAAGTACATAATTAATATTCCAGTTTTTAATTTCTATTGTTCATATCCTCCTTTGGTCTGAAATAAATAATTTTTTTTTTTAAGCTTGTGTTGCTTCAATTAACATCTATACTTGGGATTAGTTACCTTTTTGGGGTATATGTATGAAGGATACTTGTAGATGGAGTTGGAAAATCAAACAATATTGCAAAAAGAATTGTGGCTAATTGCAGTTTTAACCCCGCAACTTTTGAGGATTGATATATTTGTACTTTAACTTCTTGATATACCAATTTTGGCCCTTCGTAATTTTGCCTTTAGTCAAAATAGCAATTGCACCAATCATGTAAATTTTACGGGCATTTTTGGTGAATAAGGGTACTTTTGGAATAAATAAACTATTGCAGTAATTTGGGACCATATTACAACAAGTTGGAACTTATATATTAAGATCACATTTGCAATGAATTGAAATTCATGGACCAAAATTGGCATCTCAAATGTTTCGTTCTAGTTTGCAAGGTCTATTTGATACGTCAGAGAAGATTGAGATGGAGATAAACTTTGAAATAGTGATAAAATATTATGGACATGGTATTTTGAGAAATTGTAATCATGATAAAGAGAAGAAAAAGTGGTGCAAAAGTGTAAATAATAATTTAAATAAAATGGATAACATGTGGGTCTATGTAAAAAAGGTAAAAAAAAAAGTTATATACATTGTGGGTCTATGTAAAAAAGGTAAAAAAAAAGTTATATACATAGGAGATCAACCTTTTAAACACCTCCATTATAAATGCTCTTATAATACATGCAAATATGATTTAAAAGATAATGGGAGAATGTGTAATTTTGAAATTTGTCATATCAGTAAATTAATAATATCTATGATATACAATATGAAGCACCATTATAGGCTTTAAATTATTTTAATTTTATAACAAATAAATTAGTTGTAGAATTCAAATAAGATGAATGATACGGTCTATTCGTGACACTAAAAAAGTCCTGTATATTAACTTTTGGTCACGTGTTGTAAATGCCAAGAACAGAAGCACAGCAATGAAAAAAGCTTCTCGCAAAAAACGTTCGCCAAATCCGCATGACGCTTCAGTTGTCGTCATTGATCGATTCACTCTGCCATTCGAGAAAACTAAGAGATGCTATAAAGCTCTCTTTGTCCCACACCTTCGAACCACACCACTACACCGTTTACTCAAAGATTCTTCATCTTTGCACCGATTTAAAGTCCAAAAAATCCGGCCAGTTGATCCATGGCCGAATCATTACAGATGGGTTTTCGAAAAACACCTCTTTGAGCACCAGACTGATCATATTTTACTCCAAAACCGGAGAAATGGGAAACGCCCGCAAGGTGTTCGATCAAATGTCTGACAGAACTGTGGTTACTTGGACTGCCTTGATATCCGGGTATTCTCACAGTTCGGATTATGAGGAATCTTTGAGGGTTTTCTCGGCTATGCACCGTGAAGGCACGAAAGCCAATCAGTTCACTTACGCCAGTGCGTTGAGCTCGTGCACGCGTTTGTTGTGCTTGGAGCTGGGGAAGCAGGTACAGGGGTGCGTGCAGAAACGTAGGTTTGTGGGTAACTTGTTCGTGCAGAGTGCTTTGGTAGACTTCCACTCAAAGTGCGGTGATATGTCGGATGCGTGTCGTGTTTTCGAGTCCATGGAGACGAGGGACTTGGTTTCTTGGAATGCGATGATTGGAGGATATGTGGCTCAGGAGATGGGAAACGATGCGATTTTAGTGTTCCGTTTGATGCTCAGAGAAGGTACGGAGGAGCTTGATAATTGAATATAGGTCTTTTTTTTATTTTAGTAATTTGTTGATTGTGGAACTATTATTTGTTACTAGACTGCCACCATTCAAGCTGTATGAAACTGAATGTGTTGTTTTTCTGTGACTTTAAATGATCAACTTGAAATTTGTGTCCTTTTGAGCAAGTAGATTTAGTGTAGACAAAAACTTGTGTTAAACCGCCCATCGGAGTACATTTTATTAGGTAGGGAGAATTCTCTTAGTTTTTTTTAGTTATTTAGGTTTCCCCTTTTTAGGTTTTTACTTATTTATTTTTTAATTCTTTTAGGGGTTTTACGATTCTTTATTAGGGTTTTTAGTTTCTCAGTTGTTTTTTCTTTTTCTTTTTTTTTTGGGTTCTTTTTGTGAGCTAGTTTGGTTTTTTAGGGTTTTTTGTTTTTGGGTATTTTTCTTCTTTTTTTTACAACTCATTTGAAGACAATGGCAAGATGACAATTAGAAGTTTAAATTTTTGTTTTAGGGGACCTGGCCAACGATCAGTCGGTTTCACAGGAGTGTGCCTCTTTAATGTAAAGGGGTTGGTTTTTCGCTTTTGTTGAGTTTTATGCTTCTGGAGTTACCAACAATGATATAAATATGTTTCAGCAAATAATTAATGAATTTATATGGTTAGGCTGCTTTTTTTTTTCTTTTTGGCTGATTCAAATTTTATGTAGGCATTATTCCCGACGTCTTCACATTCGGAAGTGTCCTACGAGCCACCGCTAGTAAAAACAGGCTCGCCAAAGCCAATATTGTCCACGGATATATCATTCAGTTTTGTTTGGGGTCTCACAAGTTTCTAAACGGGTCTCTAATCGATGCCTACGTAAAATGTGGAGACTTAGACAGTGCAACTCAAGTATACAACGACATGCAGAACAAAGACTTAGTATCATGCACTTCACTGATCAAAGGTTARGCTCGTGAAGACACAAATTGCACCTCAGCCCTTCGACTATTCAACGAAGTACAAAAGTACACAGCACTCGACGCCATACTGTTATGTTCCATGATCAACATATGCGCCAAAACAGCATCGTTAAGCCTCGGGAGACAATTACACGCTAACGCACTCAAATATCAAAACCGYCARGATTTGGCCACATGCAACGCTCTAATCGACATGTACTCGAAATCGGGAATGATCGAGGACGCRAAGCGTGTTTTCGARGAAATGGAGGGCAAAAARGTAATTTCGTGGACGTCGTTGATCGCTGGCTACGGGAAGCACGGACACGGGCACGAAGCGTATGAACTCTATTTAAGAATGCGAGACGAAGGGCTAAAGCCGAACGATGTGACTTTTTTGTCCCTTCTTTTTGCTTGTAGCCATAATGGGTTGATTATTCGAGGATGGGATTGTTATAGAGATATGATTAGCGAATACGAAYTTTTGCCGAGATCAGAGCATTATACGTGTTTGGTTGACCTTCTTGGGCGGGCAGGTCYTTTGGAGGAAGCTTATGATTTGATATGCAGAATATCCGRYGATAGTGATGTGTCAGTTTTGYGTGCGATGCTTGGGGCGTGCAGCACTTATGGCGATGTGAATCTTGGAGAAATTGTTGCGAGGCGTTTGTTTAAGTTGGAGCCCGAGAATTTAGCGAATTATGTGGTTTTATCAGGTATTTATGCTGCGGCCGGATTGTGGGACCTTGCGAGGGAGACGAGGATGTTGCTGGAAAAGAAAACTGGATCTAAAGTTCATGGATACAGCTTATGCCTGTCATCAAGTGAAAATGAAGCACTTTTTACATGACAAACAAGGCCTAGCTTTTATTTTTTTCTAGTGCACATTGTGAAATTTGTTTTTGTCTCTGTAACGGACAATGGTCTGACAGTTGAGGTTAAAATTTGTATATGTTTTCCCCCCTTATAAGCCATTTGATTAATTATTATAGAGTTTAAGTCTATAGTATGGGAATCAGGAACATAAATATTGGTCAAGTTCAGTCACTGCCAAGGTTGTTAAAAAAGCGAATTAACTCGTAAAATTGTACGATTTTACGAGTCAAAATCAACAAATCGATTCAAATCGTGTGCAAAATCGTTAAAAAAAGCTAAAAATCGTAATTTTCTTCGATTTTCCTCAAATGTGAGAATCGAGACACTTTTCTTTTTGTTTAAATCAGTTTTGGCAATTGGGCCACTTTTTTGATTTTTTTTTCTTTTCCCAATGGACATGTTTGTTGTCTTATACGAAAGAGAATAAAATAAAAATCAACAAATAAAAGAAAATTCTTATTCTAAATTAGAAATTAGATGATTAATCATTCAAAATTAACAAAAACTTACAAGGAATATGTTTGATCAAATATGAAATTGGGATAGATAACTCAGTCACAATAAAATCAATGTATTTGGTGTTAGTAAATAGAATATTCATTACGATGGTTGATTATAATGTTTTGAATATGTTATATGATCATTGTTCGTGTGTTCGATATTTGAGTTGGTTACTAAATTTTGTTTAAGATATCATATAAATATTTTTAAATTATTGTTTGACTTATTATTGTTAATTTGTCATTTTTATTCCTTATTCACTTCAATTGTATGGTATTTTTAATTGTTTTTACATAAAATTTACGATTCGATTTATCGAGCCGATTTTTAAAATCTTCAACCGATTCGATCGAAAATATAATTTTAACAACCTTGATTACCTCATATCTTTTAATAGACAATGGGCTAAATGGGAATTATTTGCAATAATTTGTACTTGGTAGAAGTATTATTTAGTATTAGTACTTGAATGTGATGTTTCCCGTAGCTTATGTGCATCGAATGAACTAATGTGGGGCAAATCTAATAAATAAATAAATAAATAAATAAAAATATTTAACAAATTAAGAATGTAAATTATTAATATCATATATATATAAATTTCGAAAAAACTTATTTGTAATCTACATTAGTTATATTATTGAAATAATATCATATTCGACGCAATAAAAAAAATTCAACTCTTTACGCTCTCAAGGCTCAATATTGTAAATTTGTGTGTTACACGTGAGTTCATAAATGATACTTTTGAAAACTTTGTGATAATTATAATAATAAAAATCTTGTAGTACGGTCGTATTTAAAACTTGTATGGCGTTTCGTTCCAATATAAATATCACTAAAGTTAGATCACTAAAATTAGATCACTAATTTATTGCAATTATTTGAAAATTTAGATCACTGTTTTTCACATTTTGTATGTGCAGGAAGGAGATATCGAGGAGATTAAAATCTTGAAATGTTTGAAATTCAGATTAAGGATCCAACTTCATGGTCTAGTGTAGTTGCAGATACTGTAGAAGTTGGAAAAGGCAAGAAATTGTACATGGGTTTGAAAGAAAATTGAGATATGTTGTCTCCCTCTCTCTCTCTTAAGTCCCATTAGTTATCAGTATTTATTTAAGACATTATCAAGATTACTTTGAATATCAGAGTTAAGTCCCATTAGTTATCAGTATTTATTTAGGACATTATCTAGATTACTTTGAATATCAGAGTTAAGTCCCATTAGTTATCAGTATTTATTTAGGACATTATCAAGATTACTTTGAATATCAGAGGAGCATGCTCAGATTGTGTTTAAGGCTTTAATTGAGTTGGTATCAAATGTCATTTTAAAATTCTCAATTGTTTTTTCGGCTTCAGAAAAAAATTTCAATTTAAATGAGAAGTGCGACTGTTTTTCTACTATGATTTTTATGATCCTATCTCAGAGCAACAATTCATCACTTCCTATCTCTGAACTATTTTTTTGTGGGGTTTTGAATATTCTGCCTTGAAGTTCAATTTTTTACATCCAAACACACTATAAAATATTTGTCAATCCATCCACTTAATTCAGAATTTAAAGAAAATCCATCAAAATTTCCACAAATTGGACTAAAAAGTGGGAACTCTATTTAAAATCATGTTCTTGCATACAAGAAATGCAACTGCTTTTTTCACTTCAGTCGAAGTATAATTTCACATCTACAACTCATCTCAGCAATAATAAGTAAAAAGACATCTGGAGTTGAAATTAAGCCACTCCTCTTCCACTATGGAGTTATGTTGGGGAAAAAAAACATAATAAGATCCAGGATAGCACTGTTCTTGGAATAACAGCATACAACAATCGATCACGAATAACCGCAATTAATATGGACGAAATCTCCTTGCAACTCTCAATTGTTGTATCCGCTTTTTATCTTGTTCAAATTTGCTTTGCAGCATCATGATCTCTGTATAAGCACAAACCAATCATACTTCAGTGCTAAATAAACCAAAAGCATCATTTCCAAGCATAAGAAGTTATCACCCGTATTTCTTTATTCAAACTACAATATTTGAGTGCGCACACATTAGGTTTTATGAACAATTTGCAACTGGGATCAGTACATACCATTTCGGTGGGCTTCCCTTTTCTGAAACCGATAGAAATCTATTCGAACTTCTTTAATTTTTTTTTCAACATCTTGTCTAGAAACAGAGCCCACAGCAACTCCACTTTCACCATCGGGTTTTTTTTCCAACCTCTGTGTTGCACAACAACTGTCCATCCACCTTCTGCAGCCTGAGTTTCTCTCTCAACTCTTGCCTGCACGACGAAGTTAGGAATTAGAGTTTTTTATGAAATAAAAAAGAACGATTTTTTTACGTAAATATAAAAGGGTTAATAACAAAAACTACCATCGAGGTTTGACTGTTTGACCCGATAACAAATTAATAATAATAATAATAATTTCTTTTAAAATTACAAAAAAGTACCCCTGGGATTATATTCTGTCATATACTTACCCCTTCATAAGAATAAATATATATATAAAAAAAAAAAAAAGAAAATTCACATGTCTCAAGTTTTTTTGTAACTAGGTCTGACCTCAAGGATACTTTTTGTGACTATCCCAATAATAAAATAAACTGTCACAAGATGCCTTCATCAGCTAAAAAATAACCTAAAATTAGTTTTAATTACTTATTGGCAAGAACAACAAACTAAAACGTGTAAAAGAACGAGTTTCAATCACTAAATTCTCGTATTCGGATACATATGGAAGTTAGCCATAATCACGTAATGCCTTTAAATGAGCTACAGTTTAATGATAAGCAACGTACTTCAAAGTTCAAACCCAAAAACATTACATGTTCCTCCTTGGCCTCGTGGTCCATTATGAAGTCATCAATCCTTTCTTGCAGCAGCTCGAGACCAGGTCTACTCTGATAGTATTGAGTGATCTATTCTGAAAAAAGACGAAATTTCAACCTTATTCAAAAAATAAAGATTACTAACATTATTCAAATACTTAAATTTGGTGCCCAAGATTTTTACACAGTTAACAACTAAAGAACCTTCATGAGGCATACTTTGACTTTTATTATGTTATGCCTACATTTCAAAATAAATTATTTTATAAGCTACCAAACAAATTTAAACAGACAAAGTTTAATACTTCAAACTGGTTGAGCAAGAGGACACATTATTATCAACATTGTTAAACAGACAAAGCTGCTGTAGGATGACAGTAAACTTTTAAATGAAATTTTGGATTATTTTGCAATTCTTATATTTGATCGCGAAAAACGCCCATGGTTAGTTCGTCGCAACCATAGGTATTCTGCAAAATTCCAATAATAAATCGCCACTAACCATCCAAATTGTAGATATCAAGAAAATCCGGCAAAAAAAATATATTTTTTTGAAATGACAAACTAAAAGAAAAATAAATCCCCTCATTCTCATGTTTTTAAAGATTTGAACAGATTAACAACATCTTTGTATACATGTAATTTATTTGCAAACCCACAAATAGTCGACACAATTTTTGTCGATTTTGAATAAACAAACATATAAATAGAAATACAAACAAATCCGGAGTATATACCAACTAAAGCTTTATATACCAACATATAAAACAGTGATTGATTCGTAGTTATAATCCTCAAGGAATTAGATCCTGATGTATGACTTGGATAAAATTATATGTTGTTCAACTAAAGCTTTATACAATATCTGATTTTTTTTCTCTGGAGAATAACGCAGTGATTCTAATCTTCAACTGCAAAATAAAAAAAAATAAAAAAAAAAGGAAACTGCTCAGGAGTGAGATGGTGTTTCTTTTCGGGCAACTGCTCGTCGAAATATTCCTCGTCATACAGTTCCTCTGCTGTAAAAATAAGTACCACAGACAAAGATAAGTATTTAGGAATAATTCACATATTCAAACCTCAGCCAACTTGTTCCTCATTGCTGAGCAATTTCATACTGCTCCAAATTCAAATCTTACTGCAACAAAACAAAGTGATAAGCCAATCAATTTTTTTTTCAGCCATACAAATCTTATAACAAAGTTGTTAGCATATCAAACCTGTACTCGGGTCGCCAAATCCAGTTCAAAGAAAAACATCAGAATATCCTCATAGACACTTTCACTATGTTCACATCTCGGGCCCAATTGCGATCCCTTATCACTTCCTTTAAATAGCCATCCAGCCCGAACCCTCAAATTCCTACGTTGTGATATATCGCATGGCCCGGAAAAGGAAAATGTTTTTCCAAGAAAAGATTTGAAAACTGAAATCTTAAAATGACATATATCCGACCAAACAAATAATGATCATCATCAGCATCAGATATCTACGTCAAACATATACTCACAACGCCTCAAACCAATTAGCAAAACCATAAACAAATATTCTAACCAGCTCAAAAAATGAAATGATATCCACTTTGAAGAATTCTCCCCACAGATTTTCTTCATATCCTCCTTGTTCAGTGCTTAGTAGTTTAATGTCAACTGCCTGTCTACACAAACAGAACAACAAATCTTCAAATATGATAAGGACTTTATGAAATTCCAAAAACACCAAAAATATCACTGACGCCTAACAATAAAAGTCAAAATATCAAAACCTACACTCTGGCAATAGAAATACAGAAAACAACCTAAACAGCTATTTTGATTTTTAATATCACTTTCCAGAGATATTGCCATTTGTTCAATAAAATTAAAAATATAAAACTAATGTAGAATTTTTTTTGATAAATTATTTATTCGCCATCTGTCCACAAATATCAAAACCTACACTCTGGCTCGAAGTTGAAGCCTGCCTCGCTCGCACGCCCAAACTACGCCTCCTCAAAAAATTCACCGCTTTCGGCCTAGCTCTGCCGCTGGCTCCGACGCCGCGTGTGGCACTTCTGAAAAACAGAAATATAAATGCAATTTCTGAAAAACAAATCTATATTTTCCAAAAAATGAAAAACATAATTATGAATTTATTTTCATAATAATTTATGTAGAGATTTGCTGAAAAAATATGGATCGAATCTTAAAATCTTGAGATCTATATCTTACATATCTACAATATGTTCAAAATTGGGCAGATATCAAAAAAACGGTATCGAATAAGTTTAAAAAAATTAAAAAAAATCTCACAATTAGTCTAATTACATAACCGGAATTGGTTGAACATATTTTCGGCTCAGAGGAGAAAAATCTGAAATTTACGAACAGATTCAAAGAATAAAAACAATCAATTCGGGTTGATGAGTTTTTGAAGAAGAAAAAAAGTGGGCGTGGTTTCGGATCTAAAAAAAAATCAGATCGATAAATAACAGATTGATAAAATTACATACAAACAGATATCAGATCTCGGAAAACCTTAGAACAGGTCTTCGGAAAACAAAAAATGGAATGGAAAGTAAGATAAAAACTGACTTGGAATAACCGAGATCTGTTGTTCGACGGGCTGAGAGCAGAAATGAAAAAAAAGGGAGCGGCGCTTAGAGGATTTGTTCGACGGGCTAAGAGCAGAAATGTAAAAGAAAAAAAAAGGAGCGACGCTTTAGAGGATTAACCTAGTTTTTGTGATATTAACATAAATAAAAAGAAAGTTATTATTTATAACCGGTCAAAATTTTGGCCTTCTCCCAAAATAGACCCCCTATTAACCACAGCCCGACACGTCAATTTTAGAGAAATTTTATTGGTCCACATCAGACCCGTAACACTCTCCTTTCGACACATCAGCTTTAATAGTTAACACTATTAACAAGATGGAGGATTATCTTAACGTGAAACAAATTATTTAGAGAATTTTTTTTACCTCTTGAACTATGACCATTTTGACACTTTGTCTCCTAAACTTTTTTTTCGTGCAAATTACCTCCTAAATTGTACGAATTTTTGCACTTAACCTCCTGAACTCCCGTGTTTGGTTGAAATTCTACCCGAATCTCACTTGTGTGACATGCACGCTAACATATAAGGGGTAAAATTGACTTTCCATCTCCTCCTCATGACTCCCGCTCAAAATAATGGCACGTGAGCACTACGTAGGTTCTAAATCCTACGTGTATACATATATTAATGTGAACATTATCTTAACAAGTCACACGAGTGCTCACGTGGCATTGTTTTGAGCAGAAGTCATAAGTAAGAGATGGAAAGTCGGGTTTACCCCTTATATGTAAGCGTGCATGTCACACGAGTGAGATCCGACCAAAAGTTCCACCAAAAATGGGAGTTCAGAAGGTTAAGTGCAAAACTTGTACAGTTTAGGAGGTAATTTGCACAAAAAAAAAATTAGGAGGCAAAGTGTCAAAATGATCATAGTTCAGGAGGTAAAAAGAAATTTCTCAATTATTTATAGGTAGCAAGAGTAATATGATAAAAATAATGCAAAATGATTTTATATTTATTTCAAAGTAAATATGAACAACCAATAATCATTTTGTAGGTTAATGATAAGTAATTTGTTATCTATAAATTTGTATATGTTATAAATAAGGAAATGGAGTACGCCCTTCAGTTGGTATTGTCCCAACAACAGGCCTTGTTTTATCTGTTGAATGTTTAGACAAAAATATACGCCAACGTCTATTAACAGTCAATTAAAGCATCTATAATGGGAATTGGTAGACATGACCAGATGGTTAGAACAACCATGCAAACCGTCGGTTCACGGTCCAGTTTCGGTTCGATTTGATCGCTTTGGTCGGGTTGGCCATTTTTTTTTCCTTTGTAAACATTAAAAAACCATATTTTTTTTTTGACTATTTATTATTTATTTTATTAAAAAATATAATTAAATAGGTGAGGAAATAGAAATAAACAACAGTTTGACTTAATTCAAAACAATTAAAAAGAAATTAAACTTGAACTACTATTTAAAATATTTGAAATTAAAATAAGAGATTTTAATTAGAATAGAACTAATACTTTGAAATTTTGAATTTATTAATAAAAATATTAAATTGAACCATTTAATATATTTGAAGTTAAAATAAAAAAAAATGAAATTTTGAAGTTAAGTGAGAAAATAGAAATAATATTTTTAATAAATTCAAAAAAAAATTAAAAAGAAATTAGATTTGAACTATTTTCAAATATCTAAAGTTAAAAAAAATTATATTAGAAGAGTTCTAAATTTTGAAGTTAGTGAGAAAATAGAACCAATACTTTGAAATTTTGAATTTATTAAAAAACATATGAAATTGAACCATTTAATATATTTGAAGTTAAAATTATTTAATTTCAAATAATTGAAGATAGTTGTCTATGTATCCCTTACCTTGGGAATCAAAGTCCACGTAGTTCTCACTTACCTTACTTACCTTAGAAATCGGAAGCGGTGGTGCGGGGTGTATCATACTCATCCATTTACCGACTCGTTGCTAGATCCCGTATCATAATACGTTTTGCTCTCTTCATCTTCACTAAGAATATTTTTTTTGTTTCCGTCGATCGGCGTTGACCCAATTATGCAATAACATCTGAACCTATAGATTGTGAGTTAAGGTTGGGTTTCCGCTCGTCCAGCATGTACCCCCTTCACTGTATGCTTATTCGACTAAAACGGTTGATACAGGAGCGGGCAATATCTCCCTCGCAATGATGTTAACAACGGGATAAAGTGATTTCCTCGATGCTCAACAATTCAAAATATCAAACTCATTGTCGTCTTCATTTTCCCCCAACGTTCCATACTCAAAAGCAGTTGTTAGATATGCTTCAAGTTCTCGATAAGGGTTAGAACCGAATGAGTAACCCGAGCGGCCCCTTCGTGATTTTTTTTTTCAAAAAATCCTGAAATCCCTCAATTTCATCATCGCCTTCACCATTTCTACTAGGATTACCACTTCTAGTAGAAGTTTGTCGTCCAAAAGCACTTATAGAAAGAGAACCCTCAAAATATATACTATATTCTTTAAATATATCAAATAAAGACTTTTTCACATTTTGAATAATATTCTCAACGGAAGGATATTCAAACTCTTCAAACAACAATAAATCATCATAATAATTGTTAAGATAAAGTTCTAAATCACTTTCTCTATTATAAGCATCTTATTATGTAAAAAATATATTTGGAATATAATAAAAATACTTCAACCATTTTCGTATCATAGAAACAATATATTTTTCCAATCGTTCATTTTCCATGCACTCCCTAAAGATGAATGCAATTTTAACATAATATTCAACAACAAGGTGAGAAGTAAGATAATAAATATCAAAAAATAAATTAGTAGCATCATTAAACACCTTTATAAGTTTTTTCAAATAATTACATGTAAACCATTTGTTTGTATATAACATAATTCCGATTTCTCGTTGGCTAAAAAACAAACACAAAACCTCTCTATACGAATATGTATCCTTCAATAATTTATATGTAGAGTTCCAACGAGTAGGCACATCAGTTGAATATTGTTTTCCTTCAAACCCGTTTCCTTACAAAATCTCGCCCATTTTCGTTGCAAAGATTTATTTCTATGAATACACGTGACCGCCGCTTTAATGGGAGAAAATTCATTTTACAAAAAATTCAGAATATGGCATATGCATCTAATATGAAAAAATAAGCCACCAATAGATGGTTTACAAATACTAATAAGCTCATTAACATTGGCCGTATTAGGAGTTGCATTGTCAAATGAAATAGAAAATATTTTTTCAACTATACCATACTCTTGACAAATCAAATGAATTAATTGACAAATATTATGTGCATTGTGAGGAGGTTTAAAATCTCTATATGCAAGCAAATATTTTTGTAAAGTTCATGAATTATCAACCCAATGATATGTAACACTTATGTAATAGTTTCGTTCCCAATGATCACTCCAAACATTCGAGCAAATTGAAACTTTGTTTGATAAACTAGCAAATCCATTACATAAGTTTTACTTATATTCACCAACAACTTTTTAATATCACGAGTAAGGGTAGAGCGTGGGACTCTCGTACTCGAGAGATTAAAAGAAAGTTGGGTGAACTTATCATATAAGTCATCACTGGTAAAGATAAAGGGAAGAGATCTAGAAGATATAAAATTTGCTAATTCCTTTCTATGAGTAGATTCGGAATATGTAAATAAAGAAGAGGAGTTCATACTTACTGTCCTCCTTGTAGTTGCGTTTGAGTCTTATCGATACTGACTTTGTCGGGTGTTTGTTGTTGAGATGGTTGTGCATATTCCCGTATCCTTCTTTTTATAGGAATTGGTAAGATGATGGACAATAGTTTCAAGTGACACAGTACCTCCTTTTTCAATTTTTGCCATCTTCTGGAGGTGGCTCGTTTGCGGGTGGCGGGATCTTGATTTTTTGAAAATATTTCTTGAAAATGTCGGGTTTTAACTCCTTTGTTGCCCGAGAGAACGAGTTTCTCAGTTGGGTTTCTTGGAGGCAAATCATCGTGCTCCACCTCCTCTTGATCGTGCATAGGAGGTATTTCTTCACCTGCAAAGGCGGCGGCGGCTCGATAGGTTCGATCAATTTCGATATCACTCCAATCTTTGTAAATGTCGATGGGATTAGGATTGTAGTCACCGACCGAAGGAGTGTTGCCTTGTGATAAGCCGAAGGGATGGACATTGTGTCGACGTCATCGAGTGCTATACTCTTCTCCTTATCGGCTCGACGAGAACGAGAAGAACCTCCACGGCTTGCCATTTTCTTTATATAAGATTAATACAAAATAAAAATAAGAAAGAGTAGTAGTAGGATAAAGTAGTAGGATTATAACTAGAAAGTGAGAAATGTATTTGGAACTATAACACTAAGCTTAATTAAGTTTAGAATTAGGAAGGCTTGATAATTAAAGAAATTTAGTAAATCACTAAATTTGCAAAGAGGGACAATGTTGAATAGAGAGATTATAGAAGATGATGGTGTGAGAGAAATGAGTTTTGAGGGGTATTTATTGGAGTGAAAAGATAAAATAAAAAATAGGCGAGAGAACCGCCGATTTGGACACAACCGGTCAGTTCGATTCAAACTGGCGGTTTGATCAACAGTCATTTCATCTCGACCGTTGATCATCAATGGTCACTTGATCTTGACCGTTGATTTCAAACCAGGCGTTGACCGCTCCCAACTATTACTTTCTGACTAGTTAAACCGACATTTTTCTTATTTCTCAAACCGGCGGTTCAACCCGCCGATTTACGGTTAGAAAAAAGGTGGAACCGAAACCGGACCGTCTTAATGGCGGTTTCAGTTCTGGTTCCGATTCAAACCGTGGTGTTGAGAACTTTTTTCTTGGTAATTTTTTCTTTTTTGGTTGTTTGCCTTTCTTGGGCTCAAAATAAATTAGGACTCTAGATTTGTTTTCTAGATTGTTGATTTGTACATATTTGTATGTGATTTTCGTGTATTTTTGCATCGTGTGTTGTGTGCTTTTACGTATTTTAGGTTTATCTTTTTATCGTTTTTCTTTCTTTTGATGTTTTTCGTCTCGTTTGGTGTTTAATGTGTTTTTACTTTATTTTATATGAAATAATCTAATTTTGTTTTATTTTGGTGTTATAGCTCGAGAAGACGAAGATTAGATAAGCAATGTGCTGTGCTGACACTGGGTACCAGTCTGACACTGGGTTACCCAGTGTCCGAGTCATGCCGACACTAGCTGCCACAGCCTGACTCGCGTCGACTGACGCACCGTCGATGCACTCTCGACGATCGATGCACTGCCTGTCGACGTGTGTAGCCTGGCTCGAGTCGACTGACGCACCGTCGATACAAATGTTCTGTTGCGTCGATCCTAGCTCCTTCGATCGACGCACTGCCTGGTCGACGCGTGCAGCCTAGCTCGCGTCGACTGACCACCGTCGACGCTCCGGCAGTTTTAGCGGTTATTTTCGAAAAATCTATAAAAGCCGGTGGTTTTCTTCATTTTCAAGTGTTAAGACGAGGGGGAAAGGTCCAGATATTGTAGAGAACCCTCGGTTCATGCCACCATTTCAGTTACGCGCATAATTCGGGTTGAAGAGTCGAAGATTGCAAGTTCGAGTCGTTAATTCCTCATTTGTTCTTCGTCTTTGTTTTACTTTCTGTATTTTCGTTTTAGTTTCTTAGATTTCAGACTTTAGATGTTAGATAGATTAGTTTGTAATTCGTAGTTTAATTTCTCGTTTGAACTTCGCGACTTTTCTCGTTAATTTCGTAAGCTTTCATTTCTTTGTTGGAGATGCTTGGTGATTTGCAGGTTTTAAATGCTTAAGTTCTCGTTTTTAATTGCATGATGTTTAGAGTAACATGAGCTTTGGTTGAGTTTATTGGTCAAGCGTGCTRAGGGTCYTTTAGAACCATCGGGCTTGACAARCCCGATCGTGYAGACGATTCCGGCGCACTTGACCTTCGTTTTATTAATCYTTTTAAAGCTTTTAATTTTATTGCTCMTAGATGTTAGAAAACCTCAAACTTTATTTGATCGTGTGTTTAGTTTATTTTATTTTAGTTTTTATTTTCYTTTCTTCGTACATAAAATCGAACATCGGAATAGTTTCCGATTAGTCTTCCTTGTGATTCGACTCGAGTCAGCTTATCGCCTACAATAGCTCCGTTCTCTTGCGGACAAGCTTTTTATTTTTAAACGCAAAAAATTTCGATTCAAAATTTGGCGCCGTTGCCGGGGAAGGCTAAAGGCTACGATTTTTGGTGTTTGCTTTTATTTATTTTTATTCGCATTCTTATTTGTTTGTTTGTGTTAGTGTTTGTTTTTGTTTCTTTTTGTTTCCTTTTGTTTTTGTTGGTATATTTAATCTCGTTTGTTGAGTATTGTGCTTGTAGCCAAATCTTTGACGATTCGAGATTTTAGACCGACAATGGCAAACTATCGATCGAGTTCGCCATATGATGACTTTTACATTCCACCTTTTGATGAAAGGATGTTTTGCCCAATGTCTGACTGGCGTGGGTTTCGACCGGCAATTCCTTTGAGCTTTGCAATGCGGGAGTACGATCTTGATGAATTTTACCTCGAGCAACTTCCAATTTTTCATGGATTTCAAAGCGAAGACCCGCTCCATTTTATTCGAGAGTACGAAGCTATAACCAGCACATTCCCTCATTTCGGACTTACATGGGATCAAGTGATGATGCGGCTTTTCATGTTCACATTAAAGGATCGGGCAAGTGAATGGTTGGCTAATTTAGAGTCTGATTCTTTGAAAACGTGGTATGAAGTAGTGGATCAGTTTATGGGGTTGTTCTACTCGTATGAATGGATCCCATCTTTGGTTTCTTATAATTCAAGCTTAAATGATCCATACATTTCACTTAATCACTTTGATCAACCACAAAGTTCCTATTGCCCGACATTTAATGAAAATTCTTATAACCCGGGTTCGGAACCTTTTCCCACGGGATATGATTCGTATGCTCTACCTGATTCTGATTCTTCGAGCTACGAACCGTTTTCTCTTTTTACATCAAATTCTTATGTTTCGAGTTTCGAGCCATTTTTTCCCAAAACCACATATCACGATTCGAGATATAATGATCCGTGTGCTCCTTGTGAATCATATTCTTATACTCCGAGCTATGATTGTTATCCTTTGTCTCATTCTTGCATTACTGATCATGAAACTCGAGTTGAGGTAAATCAACCTCATTTTGACGAGGTGAAGTTATTTGATGTGGTAGAGCCTACCGTGGATGTTTGTTCGGAGGAGTTTTGTAAGACGGCTAAGATTGACGAGTTGGTTGAGATCCGCCCCTTTGCGATATCTGATGAAATTGCGGATAAAAGTGTGGGGGTGTTGCCGTTGGAGTGCCCGGTATATATTGGAGATTCGAGTCTCCCTACTCTTGGTGAAGAAGGTGGAGTTATGATGCTGATTTTGGAGGAGAATGAGACTATTGAGTCGTGTTTTGCACCACCCGAAGCTTTGTTGAAATCTGATTTTGAGGTGGTAGATGAGATAGTCGAGAAGGTGCCCGATCACCCCATGCCGCAATTTTGGTTTGATAAATTCGAGGTGATCGATTACTCGCGGATCCGACCTCCGAAGCTAGTTGGAGTGTTCTGTATCTCGGGTTGTGCTTTTTATGCTCGCCTTGGTGATTATCATCGCCAATTCTTGCTTTTAGAGAATACAAAGGTGTGGCACGACCGTCATCTATTTTTAGACCCGGGATGATATCGACCGTGGACGTCGTCAAGCTAGAGACGTTAAATTAAGCGCTTCTTGGGAGGCAACCCAAGTCTTTTAACTTT
>BMAC01000712.1:242109-264980 GCA_014905375.1 Phtheirospermum japonicum
CTTGGTGATTTGCAGGTTTTAAATGCTTAAGTTCTCGTTTTTAATTGCATGATGTTTAGAGTAACATGAGCTTTGGTTGAGTTTATTGGTCAAGCGTGCTRAGGGTCYTTTAGAACCATRGGGKTTGACAARCCCGATCGTGYAGACGATTCCGGRGCACTTGACCTTCGTTTTATTAATCYTTTTAAAGCTTTTAATTTTATTGCTCGTAGATGTTAGAAAACCTCAAACTTTATTTGATCGTGTGTTTAGTTTATTTTATTTTAGTTTTTATTTTCATTTCTTCGTACATAAAATCGAACATCGGAATAGTTTCCGATTAGTCTTCCTTGTGATTCGACTCGAGTCAGCTTATCGCCTACAATAGCTCCGTTCTCTTGCGGATGAGCTTTTTATTTTTAAATGCGAGAAAGTTCGATTCAATTGTGTCTAGGACTTTATTTAGTTTCCTAGATTATGTTGGAGACTTGTTTACCAAGTATAGGAGCCTTGTCTATTTAAGACAAGAATAAGGAGATGAGACGGTTTTTTGAGAGAGACGCAGCAAGAAAGACGCAAGGAAAAAGGAAGAAGAACACAAGTAAGTGAAGGACTTGAGGCAACAAAACAAGTACATCTTCGAAGTTGCGTAACCAACGGAGAAGATCATCACAAGCGTTGCCACAAGTATTTTAGTATCAGGTGTTGATACTTGTGTTTTTCATATATTACTTAATTATTTTGTAATTGATCTTGAACAAAGCTAAGTAATATATTTTTCGGGTTTGTATACCTAAGTTCATAAGCATATTTGCTTATGGACGAAATTTAAATTACTGTGTTTAAATCATCTTTGTTATTCCGTTGCTTTTGGTTTTATAAACTGTTTGATGTTAATACAAGTGTTTTAACATCTATTCTTATTTCATTGTTTACAACTCTGAAACGGTTCAGTTAGTCCCAGTGTGTCTAACACCAGACTTAACACTGTTTTACTTATACTTATTTTAACAACCATAAGTCCTACGAATTCACAATTGATATCAGAGCGGGTTACTTGACATACTAAGTTTATTGATCCTTATTTTTTTAGGACCCTATGGATGCTCAGGGGAATCCTCGGCCCCCTATCCTCAATGGAGAGAATTACTCTCTCTGGAAGCAGAGGATGTGCTGTCACATTAAAAATATTGATGAACGTGCGTGGAGAACCATCTTGGTTGGATGGAAGAAACCACGTGTCACTGATGCTGATGGCAATGCTATTATCAAGAAAGAAGAAGACTGGATTGCTGATGAAATAGCCTTATCTAACTGGGACTCCAAGACCATCAACACCCTTTGTGGACTCGAACTACTACAAGGTTATCAAAAAGTGCGAGTCGGTAAAAGATGCATGGGATGCATTGCATAGGGTGTGTGAAGGAACCCAAAGTGTGAAGAAATCAAGACTAAGAATGTTGATTGCTACCTTCGAGTCGATGAGGATGTACGAGAAAGAGCCCATCATGGATTATGCCATGAGACTCTCAGATATTGCGAACGAGTGTGGTGAACTTGGTGAAGGTGTAACTAACTCACGCCTTGTGGGAAAGTTGCTAAGGTCCATCTCGAAGAAATTCAGTGTCAAAGTAGTAGCCATTGAAGAAGCTAAGGACACATACGACTTAGACTTCGATGTATTGGTTGGCTCTCTCAAAACGTTTGAGATGGAACATCTTGTTTCCAACTCTAAAGAGAAAAATGTTGCCATTTCTTCCGATGTTAACTCGAATGATGATAATGAAGATGTTGATTGGAGAGAGTTGCTGGACAAAATTGAAACAACCACATTTAGAGAAGAAGAAGTGTCTCTGATTTCTCAACGATTTAACAAGCACTTGAGAAGAAAAAATAATATTGGAGGATCGTATCCAAAATTCAAGACGGAGACACCAACACCAAAATCATCAGGGCTTTTACTTACCAAATTTCAGTTCTCATCTTCGGAGTCCAAGACCTCTAGCTCCCAAAAGCCTCTCAGTAAAGTTTAATATCATGAGTGCAAAGGTTGGGGACACTATAAAAATGAGTGTGCAAATAACCTGAGGAGGAAGAATTTGATCGCAAAAGAGTATGATGAAAATGAAAGTGATTCTGAATCATCTAAATCCGTTTTATCCTTGTTTGCTAATGTTGTGTGGGATGATGACATTCGTGTTGGAAACATCAAAACTAACACCTGGTGCCTGAATGCAGGGATAGAGGAATCACTTGATAGGTACGAGAAATTGAGCATTGAGTATGAAGAATTGTTTGCTAACTGGGGAAATCAAATACTTAAAGTCAAGGATCTTATGATCAAGGTTGACAAACTAACTCAAGAAATGGATGATCAACAAAATACCATTGTCCGTTTGGATTCAGCACTGACTAGAAAAGATGCTGATCTAGAACGTGTAAAGACTGATTTGAAGAAGGTCCAAGAAACCCTCACAAACCTCAACAAGGGCAAGGCAAAGTTTGACGAAATTCTGGATATGAGTTTCCCATAATCTTCGAGACACGGAATTGGTTACAAGCCTAATCAGCAAATGCCAGAACCTAACCAAAAACTGAAGTCGACCAAATGCTACAGGAGGAAAAGAAGACAATATATGTGTCATCATTGTGGTGATCCAAGTCACATTCTACATACCTGCTGGAAGATTATTGGTGAGAGGAATCAGTTTCAGAGGACAAAGTTGTCTTCTGAGTCCCGTGACAGTTTCCGTGTTACTAACACCAAAACCAACACCAGGCTCAAATAAGCTTAGGTAAAAAAGAATCAGATAAAATGCCACGTGATCTATTCTTCTCTGAAGTCTCACATTCCTGGACCCTGGTATTTCGATAGTGGATGCTTTAAACACATGGCCGGCTCAGAAGATCTTCTCTCGAACACTGTCAAATTTCAAGGAGGAAAAGTGAAGTATGGTGGAGGTGCAAATAGCCAGATCATTGACCAAGAAAATCTTCATGTTCCTGGTATTGCAAAGCTCGAGAACGTGTTACTTGTTGAAGGATTAACTGCGAACTTGATAAGTATTAACCAACTGTGCGATGGTGGTTTCAGTGTCAAGTTCACTCATGAAAAGTGTGAAGTTTATGACGAAGGCAACTCATGTATCCTTACTGGTCAAAGGACCTCCGATAACTGCTACCAAATCAATGGTGATGTGTTCTGCAAGTTATCTCAGCTGAGTGATGCCGTGGTGTGGCATCAAAAGCTCATACATGTCAATTACAAGATGTTGAAAAGATTGGCCAAGAAGGAAGCTGTGAATGGGCTGCCTAAGCTCAACACCAAAATTATTCCAGTTTGCCAGGCATGTCAAAAAGGGAAGCAAGTCAGGGTGTCACATCCAAATGTACAAAGTCTCACCACATCGAATTGTTTCGAACTCCTTCATATGGATCTTATGGGTCCACTTGAAGTAGAAAGTCTTGGTGGTAAAAGGTATGTTCTTGTGATTGTGGATGATTTTTCTCGGTTTACATGGGTTGAATTTTTAAAGAAAAATCTGAGGCTTTTGAAGCTTTTAAGAAACTTGCGAAGATCATCACAAGCGTTACCACAAGTATTTTAGTATCAAGTGTTGATACTTGTGTTTTTCATATATTACTTAATTATTTTGTAATTGATCATGAACAAAGTTAAGTAATATATTTTTCGAGTTTGTATACCCAAGTTCATAAGCACGTTTGCTTATGGACGAAATCTAAATTGCTGTGTTTAAATTATATTTGTTATTCCGCTACTTTTGGTTTTATAATCTGTTTGATGTTAATACAGATATTTTAATACTAGTCTTAACATCTGTTCTTATTTCGTTGTTTACAACTCTAAAACGGTTCAGTGTTAATCTTAGCGTGTCTAACACCAGACTTAACACTGTTTTACTGATACTTATTTTAATAGCCATAAGTCCTACGAATTCACAATTGGTCAACGATTTTCCTAACCGTTGACCACCAGTTTGAACCGACGATTTGGCCGGTTCGTCCGAACCGGTGGGCACCTCTAGGAGTTAGTTTTGGATTGAGTTTGGGGAGCGCAATTAAACGGGTTGGAGTTAAGGTTGAGAGAGGGGAAGAAAAAGAGAGAAAAAAGATTTTTTTTTTAAAAAGGATGAAGGTGGTCGGCAGGCACCGTTCAAAACTAATGGGGGCGTGTACTACACGCGCCCGATGGAGATTTGAATCGCACCCGGGATTGAGACCACATCATATCCCCACCCTTTTCCTTTTTTTTATTCTTCCCCATTCTTGGTCTCGTGTGTTTGTATTTTTTTTTATCTTGTATTTCTTGTGTGTTTAGTATTATATATATATATATATATATATATATACACATAAATTTAAAAAATTAGAACTTATAATTAATAAATTTATAAGTAAAAATAAAATATTATTTAAAATATCACAAAATAAAATATATATTGTTATTTTTATTTTTCCAAAAATCTTATCTAATTATATATAATTTTTCTTTTTGCAAAGTGTAGAGTTTTTAATCTCCTTGTTATTGTAATATTTTTTATTATATAATTGAAATAATTGAATATATATATATATATATATATATATATATATATATATATATATATAAAATTAAAATATAATTAAACAAATTTAATAGATAAACATAAATAGTATTAAAATATAAAAATATAAATAAAAATTATTGGAGAACAAATCCTTCTCAATAATTGTTCTCCAATAATTTTTATTTATATTTCTATAAATAAAATATGATTCGAGAGTATAGTGGATAAATGCAAAAAAAAAAAAAAAAGTGAGATTTTACGTAGCACGTTAAAAAATAAAAAAAGAGAGATGGTTTTTAACCGTAATTAAAGATGCTCTCATATAAAAAACGTAGATTTTTATTCAGCACAAGTAAGCTCAGTTCAAACACGAATATTTCATTTGGTAAAATATAGAGATCAACTCGATTGGTAAACGAAAAGTTAATAAATAATGTAGATTCTTATTCAACCTCTGTTCATACAAATTATAAGACCAAGCTCAAAGTACGTTTTCTCTCTTTAAAGCTCGAATCGAACACGATTCAGCAAAATTTTGTTTTCCCAGTTACCTTTTCCCGTCTCTCAATAATAATAACTTAATCAGTCCTTCATTAGTCCCTCAGATTTATCCGTCGTCGTGCCTTCATTCTTCGTGACTCTTCCAAAAATTCCCAATTAACTGTAAGTTTTCTTTATCTACTGGTAATATCCTTTTTATTTCTTTCCAATCGTTCTYGTTTGTGTTCTTTCCTTCTTTTACGCACTTGAAGCAGCAATTAAATCTAGTTTGATTTTAGTGGTTAAAATGGTGTAAAAAACTCTCTCTGCTGAAATTCATCTTTTTTACTGGGCAATATGRGAGTCTCTCTTGGTTTAACGAGTAGTGGTTTTTTACTTCAAGTGTGGTGTAAATRTCTCACAGTAAGCTGTGCTAAACAAGATTCGAAGTTACGCTGTTGGGAAAGTTAATATTGATGATGAAAATAGTTTATAGATTTCTTATGTATTTCGAGCCTTTCAAATTGAGTCTTTTAATATAAAGAAGGCGCTATTATATATTATCCATGCTAGTTAGCCTCAGTATCTCACTCAAAAATGTAATCAATTTCTCAATTCACCATTTTGTCACTGAAAGTCGATTTTGATTTAGGCAGCGCAAATCCAGTCTGGRTAATGAAAGGGAAACTTACAAAGTGTTTCCTTTTATTTTTAATAGCCGGAATCGTGCTATGACCATTAATTTTCCGTGTCGTGAATAATGAATTACTCGCGGCTCTATTTTGTGCAGTTCATTTACTCTCCATGCAGTCATTGTCGACTAATGAGCCTGTTGTTTCGGTCGACTGGCTTCACGCCAACCTCCGAGAACCCAATGTGAAGGTTTGCTACATTGCTTTGCCCTCTTACAAGTGATTCAAATCCATTTTGACTGATTTTCTTATTGCGTTCTTATATTAAGGATGTTTTTAACAAGTTGCTCTCCAACATGATGAAAAAAATCTTAACATATATTATGTATGCCAAGCGGCAAGCTTTTGTTCCCGACTTTGCTTGTGATGGTATTATTGAAATAACTAAAACAGTTTTCGATGAGTTGGCTATTTTTTTCTTACTTTTTCTTGGCTCAATTATTGTCAGGTGTTGGATGCATCCTGGTACATGCCAGATGAACATAGAAATCCACTTCTAGAGTACCAGGTGCTGAATAATATCTACATACGTAGTTTAATTTTTGCTTATTTCATTCTATCTTACATCACAGGCTTTTCAAAGTTCAACCATTTAATTATTATATTGCTACGTTCATATTTGTTTTACTCTGCTATTTTAAAGTAAATTTCATGTATGATAGTTTCATATTGTCTTTTTTCTTTTAACAGGCTGCACATATTCCTGGTGCTCTTTTCTTTGATCTTGATGGCATATCAGATCGAACTACTAATGTAAGATGCGCTCCTTGTGAATATCAATTAAATTGATTTTGTGTAGGTTATTTATTTGTATCCTAGTGCTAATACGTTTTTTCTCTTGTGGTATATATAGTTGCCGCATATGTTGCCATCAGAAGAAGCATTTGCTGCTGCTATTTCTGCCKTGGGCTTTGAGAATAAAGATGGCATTATAGTTTATGACGGGAAGGGGATTTTCAGTGCCGCTCGTGTTTGGTGGTGAGTGTGTAAAACTCCACATGCATGAGGTATTTTAGGTATCTTCGATTTATCGTAACTAAAATGAACTTCTGTGTTTTTGTTTAAAAATAGGATGTTTCGAGTATTCGGGCATGACAGGATCTGGGTTTTGGACGGTGGCCTATCGAGATGGCGGGCTTCGGGCTTTGATGTTGAATCAAGTGCGTCAAGTGATAATATCTTGAAAACCTGTGATGCTGTAGAGAAGGTTTACCAAGGAGAACAGGTATGTTGTGCCTTGTAGTTGACTTTCTACATGATAATTTTCAAAGTCAATGTGTGCTGTTTAATAATTCCCTTTTTATCAAGAATAAGAACTGGTATTGATCAGGTTGGACCAATTACCTTCCAAACCAACTTCCGGCCACATCTCGTGTGGAAACTGGAGCAGGTACTTTTTTTTTTTCCTTGAGTTCACTTTCCATTGTGTAGCTCGGAGTAGCTTACCTGCTATTTTGAAACTGCTTCCTACTCTATGAGCTCATTTTGGTAGATATGGTACCTTTTTCACATTTGTTCTTATATTGATGCTCTCTATTGAAGCTTAATTCAATCACTTCTTCTATATTTTATGTAATATGAATGGGTGCATGATTTTTCTTTATTATTTTTGTTTTTTTGATAAGAAACAGAAATTTTTTATTGATAAAACAGTAAGGTACAGTACAGAGAAGATGAGAAATCCCCAGTAAACAGGAAAAAAAACAAAAAAACATATAGACTACATATGTGTTGTAGTCTTAGAATTTGGGGAAGATTACATATTATATAATCAGGAGCATGTATAATAAATAAATGTATTGTAGGTTTTCACCAGTTGCCCCAGCTGAGTGGATTTGAATATTTGATTGAGACTGTACAAGAAGTAGCACATACAATATCAGCGCGAAATAGGAACCTGTTGTCAATAGAATAAAAACTTGATTCTTGGAACTAATTAGTTGAGCAATTAAGGAAACAGTTTGTGACCTAATTCAGGCTTCTTGTTTGTGAACTAATGCACGTTTGATTTCTCATACCCCAAGATACTTGATTTTAACCTCTTTCGATATTGTAATGGATCAGAGTAGGACTATTTGGACTCAGGTTCTTGTCACTAGTGATAAGTTTGGTGTTTTTGTCAAAGTTTCTCTGGTTCAGTGTTTATGTGTCTCAACATTTAATCTGTGTTTCTGTTTATTTATCAGGTCCGTAAAAATATCGAAGAACAAACGCATCAGCATTTAGATGCTCGCTCGAAAGCTAGGCAAGTTATTCTTGAGATACTATTTCACTAATGTCCGTTTCTTGTACCCAAAGTTTTTTTTTGTTGTTGTTGTGTTTTTTCAAGGCCACTATGATTTCAAAAATATTTAAAAGCAAGAAGATTCGTATCTCAAATCTTTTGTATTTGCTTTTCTCACAGATTTGATGGGGTTGCACCCGAGCCATGGAAGGGAATAAAAAGTGGCCATATTTCAAGGAGCAAATGTATACCCTTTCCCCAGGTAAAAAAAATATTCTGTTGTATTTGCTTTCTCACGAATTACGAAAAAAAATTGTCAGACTGAAAAAGTTGAAGTTATTATGACTTTTTTTTCCCCATAAAAGTTGAACTACAAATCTTTTCAAAATTCCATTTTGTGCATTCGCTCCATGTTGGCCCATGCCTGTAATCCAGAACGATAGGCTTAAATATGAAATGAATTTATTTTGAGTGCTTGTTTTTTGTCCTCCCCATTTTCCATCCTTCTCCATGGATGTTGACTTGACTTCCTTTCATTTGTCGTCACAATATAAGTTGTGAAGCAATTAACTGGCATTAAGTAACCGTGTTATGCGGTTTATTACAGATGTTGGATGGCTCGCAGACACTCTTACCTGAAGCTGAGCTGAATAGATTCGAACAGGAAGGTTAGATTTTTATTATTTTTTATTAAATTTGTTATTTCAATTGATACTTCATTATGTCATTCCAAGCAATAGAATTCTTTTTTCCCCCCTAAACGATGGAAATTTTATTGCTATTCAATAACAAACTTGTGCCGTTGCCACCTGGTGAAAAGGCTCCTTGCGCAAATATTGTTGCTGTTTGCATTTTCTGCTCGATGAAATTTGATTAGGTACTTTGATTCCTTTACAGGAATCTCATTGGACGGTCCTGTATTATTGTCATGTGGTACTGGTGTGACAGCGTGCATTGTAGCATTGGTCAGTCCCGTCTTTTTTATTTATTTACTATTTGTTATTTTTGGTCAATACCAAGAATGAAAAGTAGCTCATTACAACTTTACAGTTGTAGGTATATATTAATTTCCTAGTGGATATMWTSSWGCAAATTAAACATATTTGGGTTCATTTTTCAGGGCCTTCATCGACTAGGGAAGATTGATGTTCCGGTGTATGATGGGTCGTGGACGGAATGGGCAACAAATTCTGGTTTAACCGTCGACTCTTCTCAAGTGTAGGTAAAATAGATGCTTTTGATGGTCGTTAGCTTTTGTGCGATTCAATTTATTTGCCCGTGACCTTTGGTGCTGATGAAAATAAAATGTAAATACTGACAAGTATTTAAATGTTTTTTTTGTCGATGCGAGTTTGATGGCTTGTGAACGTTATACCTGATGTACTTGCACTTTGTATGGCATATATATATTGTTCTGAGTGCTTATGCCAATCTTTATTTAAATCTTATTTCAAAATTTATATGATGTTAGTAATAATATTAGTTTGTTATTAATAATTCATTTTTTTAGGAGGTTATTACAATATTTAGGACTGATATGTTTTTTAAAAGAAGTTCTAAGAAAATTCATTTTATTAAAATTTAGATTTAGTTTTATTAAGAAAGTAATGTTGCAGAAGAGGGAGGCACTATATGTTATGTACTTATGAAGAGCAATCCTATCCCACATTGGAAATCCAGCAATATTGTACACAGTTTATATATGAGCGAGGAACTTGCATTGACACAAACCACCGGAAGAAGTGAATGGGCCGTGGATCCCTTGTTGGATCTGGGCCCAGGAAAGTCCCCGGGTCACATTCCGCAGAGATGCGGGCTCGGAAACGAGTCAACTCCCCAGTATAGGGCGGCTGGGCTGAGACGTGTGTGGAGCCTAGTTGGCCGCCTTGCTGGGAACAATTTGGCCAATATCAACAGTTATTCACTCTGTTACTTTAAACAGAACTGAACGGGGCTTACTTCTTGTGGTTATATTTTTTTTATTTTTATTTTAACAAACTTTTGTGCAACATAAATTCCTAATTAAATAAATTAAAATTTTAATTATATTTTGTGAATTTAAAATTGAATAAGCTATCAAATAATCCTCTAAATATGAATTCATTTGCTAATGAGTCTTAAATTTAATGTTAATTCAAATAATTCATATTCTTTGTTAAATAATTAAATATTATGACATGAAGATATCAAAACACCCTCAATATAAAAAACAAAATCAATAATAATAATATATTTGGCAGCTAGAAAGCTTTTTTGCCAAAAATTATTTTACTTGATTGCATAATTTTCTTACCAGCTGTTCAAATGCTATGTATTTCTTACTTGTTAAGCACAAATTTTAGTTTGCCAAAAAAAGAAAAAAGAAATCTTACTTGATAGTAAACTATTTTGTATCTCTTACTTAATATAACAATAGCCAATTTCTTACTTTATTCGAAAAGGTAAGATTTTCTTTTTAGTTTTATGTTCCCAAAGGCAAGAAAAACCCTCATTTTACGTTCGAAAAAGTAAGAAAACATATTACTGTATGAGAAATGACTATAATTTCATCAAGGCGTCATGCCCCCACTCGTTGCATTTATATTCATTGATATGTCACACTATTTTCCCCTCAATTAATCGAATGGTTATGATTAAGTGAAAAATGATATAGTTACGATACCGTAGAATATCTCTACTTATTTGTAAGTAAACAACAGCAACAACAACAACAAAAAAAAATCTTACCTACTCTGTGAGATTTTCTTATTTTATGTTTTGAAAAAATTTGGGCCAAGCTTTTTTTTTCTTTTATGGGCAAAAATACTCGCCGGCGGGGGTGGTAGCTATTTATTATTATTATTATTATTATTATTATTATTATTAATAAGAGGTAATTTTGTGATTATATATTTAATAAATTGTTTGACAATTTGTATAATTACTTGTAGTATTTACAATAATATTTTTGTTAAGGCGTATTTTGCAATTGCCCTTACAAAATATTAGTCTAACACTACAAAAAAAATTGTGGTTGCTGACGGGCGATCCGTCAAAATTTTTAGCGTCAGTAAATTAATTATTTTTCTTAAGGCGTATTTTGCAATTGCCCTTACAAAATATTAGTCTAACACTACAAAAAACAATGTGTTTGTTGACGGGCGGATCCGTCAGAAAACCCGTCAGAAAATTGATTGCTGACGGAATTAACGTACTCGTCAGCAATCTGGCCAGTCAATATTTTTTTTATAATATTTTAAATATGTTGACGAGTCAGGCCTATCAGCATTTTTAATATATTATAAAAATAATTAGGCGGGCTATCCCAACCCGCACCGAGCCCGGCCCGCGTCAATTTAAATACCACATATGGCATGGATGGAATTCGAACCACCTTACCTCTTGTAAATGGAGGAGGAGTGTTTCCATCTCGTCAAGTCAAATATATGTGAGAATTTATATTTTTTTTAATATTATTAGATATGTAAATTAAATTATAAATTATATTTATAATTTATATTGTTATATTTATAAATGCAGATTATATTTATGAATAATGATATTATAAATACATAATATTATATAAATATATATTATTTATAAATATACATACATACATACATATATATATATATAATAAATATAATTATTTATAAATAATTATAAGTATATATTATTTCGAAATATATATGATTAATTATAAATATATTATTATTTATATATAATATTAATATAAATATTATATATATTATTTATAAATATATAATTTTATTATATTTATAAATAAATATATATTATTTATAAATATATAGTTATACTATAAATATATAATATTATTTTAAAATGTATTATAATTATAATATTATAAATTTATATTTTTAAATTAATTTTATATCCCTTTATATATATATATATGAGAGGCTCTTGTGGGAACCAGTTTCTAGCCAAACAATTATATGATATATCTACGGTGATCAATAAATTTCTAATACAATGGCATTAATGTAAAATAATTGTGATATATTTTCAGCGTGAAGTAGTGTAGGAACAGGCTGATGCGGTTTAAAGTTAACAATGAAAGAGCACCGTGTGGGGAAGCCGATGCAGTCAAATATCATAGTAACTTAATCTTGATGATTTTATGTGAGCAATTAGTTCAGCAGCTACAATGGTGGACTTGTGTTGCAATTTCTTGGTTTTGATTTATTGATGTAGCTACAATAGTGGCTTTGTGATGCCTTTTCTTTTTCTTTTTAAATTTAATTTTTTTAGTAATACATTCATGGTGTGTGAAGAAAGATATTGATGGCTAGACTATCTTGGACTAATTATCAATGCTGATGCTTGCTGATTAATGTGGTTCGAAATGCTACACATCTATTATATTGCTGCTAATTTGCTCTGCAATTTCTTTTAATGAAATTAACTGCAAATGTTGTTGACTACACACGCAACCAAAACAAAACAAAACTACTCAATACTAATTTATCACTTAACAACAGCGTGAGGGTGTGAAATGAAGTAATTATCACTTGTTTTTAAATATATTTAATAGTGCAAAAACATAACTTGAATGGAACCAAGGATTTAAATATTAAAAATGTTTAGCAGCAAAAAAACCGGCTGGGGCAATAAACAATTAGCAAAAAAAAAGGAAGAGATTTTTTGAATTAAAAAAAGATGGAGCTATTAGTTGGCGTGGCATCAATTTGGTCGGTGGGATTGATGCCGTATCAGATGAATATTTACATAAAAAGGGAGATTTTGACAATTGAATCTGATTTTGCATAAAATATGGAAATATACTTTAATTGTGGGATTTTATTAAAAATATAATGACTAATGATATTAAAGTCATTTTTTATTAAAACTTAACTTAATTGTAATAATTCTCTACATCATTCTAGCCATCTATTAAATCTCATCTAATGGATCATATAAGTTCCTAGTTCCCACCTATAGGATTAGTTCTTATATGATTCTAATTGTGTGTGTGTGTGTGTGTGTGTATATATATATATATATATATATATATATATTGCTGACGGTCTTGTTGCCGACAATTTATTAGGTGCACTTGTATTACGTGATGATATATGGTAGTTATACGTGATGATATGTGACAAAAATTTAGAGTTTAGGGTTTTCTTTTCCATTTTAAAATTTAGTTTTCCATTTTTAGGGTTTAATATTTCATTTTAAGGTTTAGTTTTTTATTTATTTTTATTTAATTTTACATTTTAGGGTCCCGGCAAAATTCTATCATTCTACCAGTTATATGTGATGATATGCGTTAGTTATATGTGATGATATATGTTAGAAATTTAGAATTTAGAGTTTAATCTTTGATTTCAGGGTTTAGTTTTTCATTTTAGATATTAGTTTTCTATTTTTAGGGTTTTAATTTTTTGTTTTAGTTTTATTTTTTTTAATTTTAAGATTTTAAATTTTAGGTTTAGAATTTCAGTTATTTGTGATGATATGTATTAGTTATATGTGATGATATGTACCAACTATATGTGATGATATATGTCAGTTATATGCGATGATAAGTTAAATTCCTGGGTGATTATTATTATTATTATTATTATTATTATTATTATTATTATTATTATTATTATTATAATATTGCTAATGGGTATGGCCGTCAACAAACCCATCAGCAATCCGTCAGTATTTGCTGACGACTTGTTGCTAATCAGCATATCCCAATTTTTTTTGTAGTGTAAGGAGATTATTTTCTTCAAAAGAGTAAGTTGTTGGTTTCACAATTAAGAAAAAAATACAGAGTAATCCTTGAGAATATACAATACTCAAGTAGTAACCTAAAAATTATATATAAATTCAAATTAATTGAAGTTATTAATTTTAAATATCAGAAATAATAATTATATCAAATATTGTAATACAGAAAACAATATTTATAAGCTCATTTGGTCTAATATGGACAAGATTATTACATTCAAATTAGTAGGCAAAAAACTTATATAAATGCACAAAAAAAAATAAAAAAATTGATGGTCTCTTAATAAGAAATACAATGCTAGAAACATTATATATTGGGGTAAATTAGTTTTAATTAGTATTGTGCCCGTGCGTTGCACGATAATCTTTCACATGTAAAATAAAAATAATTATTTTAAATGTATTAAAGTATTTAAATAAGTAGTTGTATATATGTATACTTAAGTTATATGTGTGTGTGTGTGTATTCTGTTGAGAACCATCACTGGTTCTCAAATTAGAGATGATTTTTACCATAACTGCTCCATATATATAAATCATCTAAGTATTAATTAAAGATCGAACAGTATTGAAAATAATATAACCTGGTTCATAAAAGAATTGTTATTAGACGAAATGTAGTTTATAAATTGTAAAATTTGAAGGTCTATAGTTTTGAAAATAAGTATCAGTAGACGATATTGTTTTCAATGTTAACCAACACTGAAATCAACATCAAACAGTTTCAGAATAATAAACAGCAGTTTTAGAAAACAGATGTTGAGAACGATGTTAAAAATATCGAAACCAACATCACACGGAGTTTAAAAACGTGCAGCGGAATAAATATTAAAAATCGAACACAACAATTTAAAATCAGTTCACAAGTAAAAGATATTTGTGAACTTGGGTGTACAAACCCGAAAACTATATTACTTATCTTGTTCACGATCAATACAAAAGATTCAAAGTAATATATGAAAACTACGGTATCGAAAAACTATGATACTAAAATACTTGTCGCCTTGAAGGATGATGATATTCTTTGTTGGTTACGCAACTCCAAATATCCCGTGATTAAAATCGTGACTTCAAGTCTTGTGGCAAAGCTTGTGATGATCTTCTCCGTTGGTTACGCAACTTTGAAGATCTCCTTGATTTGGATCGTTGCCACAAGTCTTTTACTTGCTCGTGTTCTTCTTTACTTGCGTCGTCTTGCTCTTGCTGCGTCCTTCTCAAAAAATCGTGTGTCAAGATTATCGAAGGTGTCCTCTTCTCTTGGCTTTATCTTGTCTTAAATAGACAAGAGTCCTAGAGTCCTAAACTTGGTAAACAAGTTAAACAAGTACTAAACATAATCTAGTAAACTAAAAAAAATATTAGACAAAATTTAGAAAACAAATCTAGAGTCCTAATTCTAGTTCCCTAATATATAGGAAACAAATCTAGAGTCCTAATTCTAGTTCCCTAATATATTTTGGGCCCAAGAAAGACAAACAACTAAATAAGGAATTATTCCCAAGAATAAAATCCTCAACAATCTCCCCCTTTTACCTTTCTGAACAAAATACCCAAGACGCATGAAAATGATCAAAAGACTAAAAACTCCCCCTGAATTAGAAACTCCCCCTACATTAGAAACTCCCCCTAAATGAAGTAACCATTGTTTAAAACAAACAAAAACGCACCACACTCACAACAGCGTCTTCTACATTCTTCTCCCCCTTTTTGTTCTGAAAGCAAAAGGACCTCAACAAACGAGTCCCAAAGTGACTGGTGCTGTGTAACCTGGTTATCAAACAAAGTAAACCGGGCTCGGACAAACGGAGCAGAAAAATGAACCATGTTGGTACTGATGTTGAGAATATTAGAACCAACACCGGACATGACACCAGCTCGAAGAGGTGCCTCGGTGCCTAAAGAAGGAAATCAGATTCTGCTTCACGAAAACATCGATGGGGATTTGGCGCTCAGCAATCATGCTTCGGTTTTGAAATCCCAAGAACAGCTCTTCAGCTTCACTCGCCAAGAACCTCATGAAGATTGGTTCCATGTCTTCAATCTCGACGGCTTGAGACGGAGTCTCATCAGATCTAGCAGAGTGGTCGGAGGCAAATGTTGACATCGGTGCACTGGCAGATGGAACATTGTTAGAATCGAAGCTTGGAGAAGAGGCAAGATTGTCTGCAGCGGATGTTGGTTTCGATGACACAACACCAGAACCAACATGGGCTGACACGGCAGTTTTGGACTTCTTATTTTCTCTCTTTTGGTGGAACTTTCTTATTAGCTAGACGCACAGTCTATTTCTGGAGCTTTGTTGGGTGATGGTGAATTTGATATTCTGCAAGAGACTGAAAAACAACTACAAATAAAAAATCGAGTGTCGTAGGCAGTAAAATTTGGAGAAAGGAAAAGTAAAAACCTTAACTTTGTCAATATGGAAAAGTCGTAAGCAATAGATAAAAAAAGGTGATGAACAAAGTAAAGTTAAAAAATAACTCCCACACTCTTTCTCAAAATAAGACACACGATCTCTATGCTTAAATAGCCCATTATCTCTTATTTGGAGAATAAAAAATACAAATCCCAACTACAAATTAAAATCGAGATAGAGCTAGATTTTTATAAACCACCACCATAGTTGAACAAAGCCTTTGCAAATCAATTCCTCACTCACCAAATCAATATCTTTATTACCTGTCCAACCGTCCGATTACAACTCCACTGAAACACGCGGTTAGCAAGACTCAAAACAGGATTAGGAGAATTCAAGATAGACACGAATACAAGCAACAGTTCGCACAACAAGTAGGCATCTTCCCAAAGTATGAATGTCCTATTGGATGCCTAAAATTCATGACCTAAAAAGGTTAAAATAATTCACATTACGATTTTAGTGACTCGATCAGTATTGCCTTTTATTACTGACAATATTATTAACCAACATTGCCTCAGGCAAAGTCAATGGAAACTTACCCCTTAACCCAAGTTAATGATTACGTCAAAATCGCTCAAGAAGGTGAAATTTAAAGATTGGATCAATTTGTATACATATTTTCTTCATCTTTTTAGAGATTTGAAGAGAAATAGTTTATATTCAGAAATTGCTATTAACACCTCTTATTTTTGGACCCGGGAGAAAACCAATTTCTGCGGGTAAACTCCACAATCACCTAATTGAAGAGGTTAGTCTTTTTGTCATCACTTTTATTTCAACACACAGCCTTATTGCACTTTGAACCAAACTCAATGCATTTGAATTATGTATGAAAATAAAAATAAAAATGCATGCAAGATTATACAGATGTTGTGACTGATGTTGATATGGTGTGTCACAACATCACAAACCAACATTGGTTCAGACAATGCACATACCGAGATCTCTTCTCAAACGAGAGAAGGTCTCGTAATATAATGCATTCGTGAAGATGTCAGCAAGCTGATTGTCTGTTCCTATATTCTCAAGGCTAACTATCTTCCTCTCAACCAAGACTCGAATAAAGTGGTACCTTAAGTCAATGTGTTTGATTCGAGAAAGTTGGACTGGATTTTTTGAGATATCAATGGCACTGGAATTATCACAGAGCACAGTCAATGTTCTTCTATGTAGACCATTTCCTCTATCATTTGGTTCATCCACAATAACTGTGTACAAGCACTTCCAGCTTCCATATACTTGGTGTTAGCTGTAGAAAGAGAAATGCAATTCTGTTTTTTGCTATACCAAGATATAAGATTCTTAGCATATTTGGACTCAGAAAGAAAAATACCATCATCCAGCTTCCATATACTTTTTAATTTTCTCATCTCGAATGTATCAGACATTTTCATAATAAACTCACTTACCATCGATTCAATACGAGTGACTGGAGCAAACGTCTTATCTGAATCTGAGTCTGATTTTGGATCAACTTGATTCGATGTTGGGTTTTATGTTGAGTTCCCAGAACCGTCATCGAAACCAACATCACCAATTTCTTCAATTTCAACACCTACATCTTCGATTTGGTAGTAGTTGTCTGATGTCCTCTGACCAGTAAGAATACATGTATTGCCCTCATCATAAACTTCACACTTTTCATGAGTGAAATTGACATTAAAACCACTATCGCACAGTTGGCTGATGCTTATCAAGTTCACAGTTAAGCTTTCAACAAGTAACACGTTCTCGAGTTTCGCAATACCAGGGACATGATGAGTTCCTTGGCCAATGATTTGACCATTTGCACTTCCACCATACTTCACCTTTCCTCCATGAAATTTGACAATATTCGAGAGAAGATATTCCAAGCCGGTCATGTGCTTAGAGCATCCACTGTCGAAGTACCAGGCTCCAGGGATGTGAGGCTTCATAGAGGAATAGATCATGTTGCATTTGATATCGTTCTTTTTGACCCAGACCTGCTTGACTCTAGTGTTGGTTTTGGTGTTGGGAACACAGAAACCATCACGAAAACCAACACGGAACTCAGCAGACAATTTCGACCTTTTAAATTGATTTTGTTTCCCAATAAGCTTCCAGTAGTATGGTCGAATGTGCCCAGGTTCACCACAGTGATGGCACATATATTATCTTCTTCTCCTTTTGTGGTGTTTGGTCGACTTCATCTTTTGACTTGCATCTGGCTTTTGAACAGATTTGTATCCAATCTCGTATTTTGAACAATCCGGGATACTCGATTCGAGAATTACATCCAGCTTTGCCTTACCCTTGTTGAGGTTTGTGAGGGTTTCTTGGACCTTCTTCAATTCAGCATTCACTCGTTCTAGCTCAGCATCCTTTTTGGTGAGTGACGACTCCAGTCGGACAATTATATTAAGTTGATCATCATTTTCCTTAGTCAATTTTTCCACCTCGATTCTAAGATCCTTGACTTTGAGTACTTATTTTCCCCAACTAGCATATAATTGTTCATACTCAATGCTCAACTTCTTGTACTCGTCAAGAGATTCATCAACCTCATCTTCATCTTCAATGTACTCTATAACAATTAAGCTCTTCTTCCTTAGAGTATCCATAGTACCTAGACAAATAAGGATCAGTACTTAAAAGGTTAAGTAAACTGCTCTAGATGCCAATTGTTAAATTTGAAGGTCTATGGTTTTGAAAATAAGTATCAGTAGACGAAGTTGTTTTCAATATTAACCAACACTGAAATCAACATCAAACAGTTTTAGAATAATAAACAGCAGTTTTAGAAAACAGATGTTGAGAACGATGTTAACAACATCGAAACCAACATCACACAGAGCTTAAAAACGTGCAGCGGAATAAATATTAAAAATCGAACACAGCAATTTAAAATCAGTTCACAAGTAAAAGATACTTGTGAACTTTGGTGTACAAACCCAAAAACTATATTACTTATCTTGTTCACGATCAATACAAAAGACTCAAAGTAATATATGAAAACTACGGTATCGAAAAACCATGATACTAAAATACTTGTCGCCTTGAAGGATGATGATCTTCTTTGTTGGTTATGCAACTCCAAAGATCCCGTGATTAAAATCGTGGCTTCAAGTCTTGTGGCAAAGATTGTGATGATCTTCTCCGTTGGTTACGCAACTTTGAATATCTCCTTGATTTGTATCGTTGCCACAAGTCTTTTACTTGCTCGCTGCGTCCTTCTCAAAAAAACGTGTGTCAAGATTATCGAAGGTGTCCTCTTCTCTTGGCTTTGTCTTGTATTAAATAGACAAGAGTCCTAGAGTCCTAAACAAGTTAAACAAGTCCTAAACATAATCTAGGAAACTAAATAAAATCTTAGACACAATCTAGGAAACAAATCTAGAGTCCTAATTCTAGTTCCCTAATATATAGGAAACAAATCTAGAATCCTAATTCTAATTCCCTAATATATTTTGGGCCCAAGAAAGGCAAACAACTAAATAAGGAATTATTCCCAAGAATAAAATCCTCAACATAAATTATGAGAGATTTTCTTATACACAACTTTTGTAGTTTTGTTACAATGTTTATTCTCATCATCGTAAATTAATATTTTTAAACCTTTACAATTGGTCACCCTTGATATCAAGGCTGACAAATCAATCGTGTCGGGTTCTTATCGGGCCGGCACAATAAGGCACGACACGATAATCATAGGCACGAACACTACACGATAAGCTTATCGGGCCTATAATCTAAACCTGAATCACGACACGCTAAAAATACGAAAAGTACGATACGGTACGATAGGCACGATAAATAAAAATACTGAATTTATTTAATCTTACCCATTAATTACATTAGGCTTGTTAATTAATAAAACACGTGATTTTTTTAATAGATATAATACATATCTATAAAATTATCAATACAAATTGTCAAATACATTTAAATTATAATATGACAAATGTAGTAATGATAAATTAAAAATCACAGATACTAACAATGAGTAAAGGAATATAAAAGGGGAAAATTAAAATATTATCGGGTCTTATCGTGATTATCGGGTTAGCGCGTTATCAACTCATTACTTAACGTGTCTTATCGTGTCAGCCCGATAAGGCATGAATCTAATATGCCTCAACCCATAGCCTATTATTTTGTGTTGTGTTTGTGTCGGTCAATCATGTCGTGCCTCATTTTTCCACCCCTACTTGATATAGCAACGTACAACTGATCATGACTGAAAACTGAATTTTTCAGGAAAAGCTTAACGTGAGAGAGAGATTGTCCTTGAATTTTGTTGATCATCATAGTATATGACACAATCATAGGAAATTGTTCCCATTGGAATTTGAAAGGCAAGCTCGAATTAGATGGTGTGACAATCATTTTAGGGATAAAAATAATTCACTTGCATTGCTTCCTTGAGAAATATTAGCCTATACAATATGATCGTCAAGTTTTGTAACAACTAACATGCACAACACAAGTAAATGAATCAATATTTCTCAACAACATGATTGGAATTCTAATTTTTAGTTTTAGCTCATAGTTCGGCAATCCATAACACTTAATGGTGTTTAGAAACTTTGGTGAGTGGACGTCGTACAATATGTCAATATTTGAATCGAAACTTTAATTCTCCATCATTTTATGACATCCTATATTTATTAATTGAATCGACGACATCAAATGTTAGGGATTGAATAGCACGACCCTCCAAATAAGCGAAATATTCAGTAATTTTTTCAAATTGTGGATATGTGCTGGCCACAATTGACGGAACATGGTCACCATCATCTTTAAATAATTAGATAACCTGGATTTCAATTTGAGCGATACCATTTTCTGGTCCTCCAACTATTTCATCTCGTATACTATTTATCGAATTGATAATTTTTTTGAACTTGACACAATCGGGATCTAAATTGTGATTTTGCAGCACCACATTCTTGGTCAACTTCAAAACCATACTTTGAGTCCATAAATGCGATGATTTGATCATCATGTGAAATATGTCTGGTCCAACGCCATTTGGGACAACCGGCAAAATTTGATGAAAATCTCCGCAAAGAGTTATTATTTTGTTACCAAATGAAAGCTGCGTATTATAATTATTTTGCGATCTCATCACCTCTTTCAATGTTTTGTCCAGAGTATCAGAATAATGGCTATGCATCATTGGAGATTCATCCCAAATAATGAGATGCGCATCCATCATTAATTCTGCAAGTGGAGTACCAGGAAACATCGAGATCTTGTTGGATATTAAAAGGAACCCTAAATCTAGAATGCCTAATTCTTCATTTCTAAATAATAGAAGTTATGTCGTTAGATATTACATTAACAATTCCACCATTAGATTTGTAGAAAGCGTCTTCTGTATTCATAACCGAGAAATACACCACCCCTGGTTAAATGTATTGCATCCATGACTTTATCAATTTTGGCAGAAAATGTATTAAAATATTTAAATAAGTAATTGTATATATGTATACTTAAGTTATATGTATGTATGTATGTATGTATGTATATATATATATATATATATATATATATATATATATATATATATATATATATATATATGTATGTATGTATGTATTTCGATGAGAACCACCCCTAGTTCTCACACCATAGATGGTTTTTACCGAAACCACTCCTTATATATAATACATCTAAATATTATTTAAAAATTGAATAATATTGAAAATAATATAACCTTTCATAGAATGATTGTTATTAAACGAAATGTACTTTAGAAATTATGAAAAATTTCCTTATACACAACATTTATAATATTATTACTACGTTTATTCTAATCATAGCCGATCAATATTTTTAAATCCTTATAATTAGTCACACTTGATATAGCAACGTACAATTAACCATGACTGAAAACTGGCTTATTTAGGAAAATATTTGTTTGGTAATTCTAAACTTTTGCAACACCATCATCTCCAAAAATATTTGTTTGATCATTCTAAATGAATTATTTTACTATCCAGCATGGATCGTAGGTATGCTACAAATTTGGTATGAAGAGAGTTTTTTACATTGTTACCTCTACATAGTGAGCAAATAATAGTATAAGTATACGAAACAAAACATGAATATTCAAATGAAGTTAAAGTGATTGGTATGTAAAACGTAAATGCATATCTAATGGAATTATTTAGATTTTGAATTTCGATATAAATTAAGTATGTCATGAATGCTTTCAAGATTACCGTCAATAATAACATTTACTTTTAGAGGCGACTTTCCCTTCTTGGTTTTGGGATTAGTTGATCTTTTTATGAACCTATTATAATTGATGTCACAGTATTCATTCCACTCGATGCTAGTTTCGCACTTGTGTTGTTTTGCATGATTACTGAGATAGTAACAAACTACATTATTTTATAAAATCAATTCAAATCAAAAGTATTAAATCGTAATAATATTTTATAAATAACATATTGAGCCAATAAAACAAATGCTACATTGTATTGCACTGTACAATTTTGCATATTTTATTAAAAAGTGGTCAAATTATTTTTGAGAAAAAATGATAAATTTCATATTATTGGAATCACAATAAAAACCAAAATAACATATACATAAACATATACATATATTCAAATGATCTTATTAATTTTTTTATATATTAATTAGGGTAACCATCCTAATTATGTTAAGAAAATTCTTACATAATTAAAAAAGAAACTAAATCATCATTAATATTAAACATTATTTATGAGATCAATTCAAATAAAAAAAAGTATTGAATCGTAATAATATTTGATAGATAACACATTGATAGCCAATAAAATAAATACTAAATT